>CAESWR010000149.1:202820-216881 GCA_903171835.1 Mullus surmuletus | reverse complement strand
GAGCCTGAAACACCCTCAATTGTTTCTGTGCACCAGCTGAGCATTTAATAGAGCTTTGAATGTCATGTAGTTTTGCATTGCTGGTTTGTGACATTATCACCATAACGCAGTCGGTCACTTCAAATCTGAGAGGTGCTTTGTTGGGCACCATCGGCGCATTTTCCCACCACTGTTGTGGTTGTGTAACAGAGCCCGATCGGCAGGAATATTGGTCAAAAAACACGGCGGGGGCTTCTATCTCAACCGGGAGCGAGGCTTGTGTGATTAGTACAGATTATATACAGATTTGTCATCGTCATAAATCTACAGCTGTTCACAGTCTCACATTTTTATTTGTCACTTCAAAGCATTCTTTGCTGCCTCTTCTTAGTTTACTGTTTGGCCAACTGGACAAATTCTTCCACGTAGGAGGGGGAACAAAGCTCGTCTCTCTTTACATGTTTCCCACGTCACCGATCATCAAATGTCACAATGTGTTTGTGTGTTTGGGCGGCCCCGTCTTATTTTCAATTACGCTTTTCATTTCTGAGAGGTTTTAGGAGACAATTTAAGACAGCAATTTCTAATCTTGTGGATGTGCTGGTCTGCCATCTCCAGGAGTAGTGGTGGGAAAGAGCAACAAGTGACTACCCCATTTCCACTTTTCCCATCTTGCTGGTGTCCTGCAGCAGCTGGGGCCGACCCAGCCAGTGACACCACTTTCATCCATGAATGTCCAGCTGTTTGCTATCCCTCATCGTGATGTGTGGAATGATGTGGGGGGGGGGGGGCACCGCCCAAACATCGGCGCATCGGAGAGGCACAATCCCACAAGCATGTCACTGTGGTCATCTCTATGCCAGCAGGACCCCGTGGCTGGCATCTGAATGCTGGGGGGCCGGGTCAGTTCTCAGCAAGAGATGCCAATTCATCCAGCTGGGTGAATACCATGAAACTTTGCATGTACATATCGCATTGTCAGCATATTCTAGCAGCAACAAATGGCAAGTCTGATTTCAATGTCAACACTTAAAATGATTGTGAGTGCAGACAAAAGACTGTCTACTCTGTGTGTTAGGTGTGTTTGTGTCACACCCGCTCTTCTCCCACACAAATGGTCCTGTAAATAAGAAGGGTGTAAACACAGGGCCAGGGGGCATTTGAGTTTTAGGGATGGGTGGAGGAATGTGTAAGCATCTGTTTTCATCATTTGTGGATTTTCTCCTTTGTGCACAGCGTCTCCTTGATTTAATTTGTGGGAACCCTCCTCTACCGCCGCCTCTTCAGTGAGAAAGTTTTCCTGTTGGGGTCACTGTGGCCTTCAGGAGGCTTAGGAGCAGATCCTGGAGGATTACCCCCAGCAAAGGCGACCAATCTACACACAAAATCATCAGTGTAGTTGCCACCCCCCCCCCCCCCTTCTCTCCCCCTCTCTTTGTATCCAAGGCCTTGAAATGTGAGACTACCATGGAAAGTTGCCTGGTGAGCATAACCCACATTCTTTCACAGGAACCCTTCTTCACTCACAAAAATGTACGTACTACTTTTTTTTGGGCAACTTTTTTCTTTCTGTCTTTTTTTTTATTTTTTTTATGAAACGGGACAGATGTATTTAGTGGCCTCTCCGTGCCCTGTGCGACGGCCCCGAGAAGGCAGCAATTAATTATTATTCCAGTGTCTGTGCCCTTCATTCAAGAGGATATGTTTCTAGAATATTTATTTTTTGTCTGCCAGCAAGATTATTCAATAATTGCCCCACTGGTCATCATGAGGCTTGGTGAAGGGATGCCAAGGAAAAAGCCATTAAACCTTGAGAGGCTTGAGTGAATGACATCACACTTTAATTCACTCTAATTTACCCTTAGATCCACAAACTTCACCCTTCACAATTCATTTTCATGAGGGTGTGTGCAAAAATGTCTTCTCTCAAACTATTCATTTTTTTAAATGACCCTCCAAGTGACAAGAGTTAGACTAACTTGCACCATAGACCAACACAGAAAGCCTACCTAAGGGCAGAAACAATTTGTTTATGTTAATAAAATCAGAGATTAACCACCACTAAGCACTTGAGGTGATAGTTACCTCTACATAGTTACCAGTGTGATAAGCCAAGCATTGTCTCTATGCATAAGCAACCTTCAACTGGAGCTTTGTAAATTGAATATAAATGTAGCTGACTATTTCCACACAAATTACCATGTCATTTGTTATTTGCTTCTCTGTAGTGTAGCAGGACAAGTTTTCATAAATCCCTAATAAGCTTTACTAAGGACTAAAACAAAAAAGAATAAACACGGTTGTCATTAATGACACTAATCATGCACAGAAGTTGACTGGAATGGTTGAAATAAATGGAGTCATAATTTGTAAGTAAACACAGGTGTTACCAATCACACTAATGAACATTCTGGTCAGTGTGGGTGCACAAATTTAATTAATGTGATTAGTAACACCTGTGTTTACCCACCGTTTTACATCCAAACGACTGCTGTGAGGAAGGTCTATTGGCCTTGGCAGAGGTCTGTGCCCTCTGATTGCCCTTCAACATCATGTACTTAATCACAGTAAATACAGAGATTGATTGTGCACAATTCCCTCATTTTTCACCATAACTTGTAAATATCTGAAGGAAAAATAATGTTGCTTGGACCATCTTTAAAGGAATTTCACTACTTGGGCTTTCTTACATAAGTATCTCGCTCAAATGCAACAAGTCCTCAAACTCAAGCCTACTTGCAGTTAATGGGTATGCCACAAGAGGGCCACACTCACCACAATAGTAATGCAGCACATTTCTAAAACACAAGACTGTAACATTAAGCCCACGCTGTTGAATCTGTTTGTTAGTTTTTACGTAGTCATTTAGTCAGCTGGCAAGTGTGTTTGTAATGGGGATATGTGGTCAATGCTTGAGCTCCCCTTTGTATGATATTGTATGCACTGTGTTGACACTGTTTACTTGCAAAACCCATATGTAAATATGATGATTGTGATCGTGTTTTATGTTGCTGTGAAGTCCATAGGTAAACGCCCACATCACCACATGCTTGTATTAGGCTGTCAGTCCTCAGTTTCCGATGAGAACAGATCCTGATATTGATACTGACTGTGTGATGAGGTCAAGAGATACCCTTTTTCATAGTTGCCATTTTAGTGGGAAATACTATACACTGAAGAGAACATCATCAATGTGATTAGTCACACCTGTGTCTACCTCCTATTTCAGGACAAATGGCTGATGCAATAAAGATTGACAGGTTCTTTCAAGTCCTTGAAGAAAGGATGCTGAATCAAACTATTTTACTCAGCTTGCAAGTGGAAATAATGCATTGCTGTTGGTCAATCTGATGCTGAAATCCTTGCATTCTCTAATATACCCTACCGCTATTCATTCCTCACCTTGGAAAGAATTTTCTTCCCAACATAATTTTCCCCCAAATTATGAATTTGCACTGCAGTATGTTTTCAATCCTTTGCATATATTACAATAATCAAACATGCCACTAGATGGCAGCGCAGACTCTACAATCCCCTGTTAATTGAGGGGGTATTTTAACCTCTTTGTGTCTAACTAGTAGTAATTCTACCCAATTTACATGGGTAGGTTGTACCCAAGTATGTATGGTGAACTTGATACTTGTTATAATTCAAAGCATGTCAAACAGGAAAAAGCTGTCTGATGATATAATCAACGATCTTATCAATGATTTTGCAGTTTCTACGCTTCTGAGCGTTCCTGGTACACATTTAACAACTAAATGTTCATTCCAAATTGACTGTTATTTTAGGTAACTTCAGGGAGTCTCACAAAATAAAATAAAATAAAATAAAATAAAATAAAAACCCCATAACGATTGACCAACCTAACCGATTTAAACTGCTTAATTGATCCCAAAAGTATAAGTGTATAGGGTGGGACATAGAATATGGAAGGAATATATACGTACCACGTCAATTTTTGGTGAATTAATTTAAAATAGTGAAATTAAAAAAAAATATCTACGACTGGACAAGCGTCGTCAGCGACGCAACATTCAACACAAAGCGCCTGTGACGGAGCGCTGGCAGTAACAGCCAATCAACGGTGTCCTTGCAAGAACGCCAAACGCGCTTGGCCAATAGGGCCGCGTCTTGTTGCGGGGTGGCCTATGGTGGCGGCAATGTTATGGAGTTTCCGCTACTCGCTTACTTTCATGCCATCAGGTTAGGAAGCTAGCAAGACAGCTAAGCTAGCGTGACGCTAGGCCTCCAGCGGAGCGGCCGGGGAGCTTCTCAGAGCAGCCGGTGTTGTTCGGGAGGAGGGTGATACGCCTTTATGAGTCTGCATGAGAGCAGTTAAAATCCCACAAATATGGTGGTTCTCAAAATCCGGGACCAGGTGAGTGATCGTGGTGAGCCAAGTTGAAGCTAATGCTAGCTGGCTAGCTTTAGCCAACGCAAAAAGAATTCGGGTCTCCCCCAGCTATTCTCCCGGACGGAAGCGCTTCCCCGCAGCCTTTTCACGTGAAGCTGGGGGTTGAATTGTCAATTTCTCTGCTCTATTTTGCAGAGTTTTGTAAGCTTTTTCAATGGCCAGTGTTTCCCTGGTACTAGTACGCACCACACATTGAGCAACATTCTCTTGCTGAAGATGTAACCTGCTAATATCACTGTTTTAACTCCAGCAATTAGCCAGACCCCCCCTCCCTCCACAGCCCATGAGTTGGGAAGTGTCTACTAAGCGTGTTGTTAAAATACAGCACAAAAACCTGCCCGGAGGAGTTATTTCCCACAAATTGTGATTATTAATAGAACTATACTTTTTTATTTTGTATTTGAAATAATGGCGTTACCATAACAGCAACGTGATGTGCTGACTGTGACATGACTGTGTCAACTGGCTGCTGTGACATTTATGATGTTAACGTTTATTTATGTTTGTGATCGCTTAGATAACATGTAAACACGTCAATAATGATGTAACCCGCAGCCAGCGATTCACCCACAAACATGTGTGAGGAGGGTCTCTGTGTGAGGACAGTAAGGGTTCCTCGCATGTCCTGCCTCAATTTGGCAAGATCCATTTATATATTTCTCGTAATAATCTCTTATAATAGCCCAATATTTAAGTTATGCCCCCCAACGTGGTCGTTTTTGTCCCACTCAAAAATGAGGCAGTGTAATTGTTCCTATTTAAGTTGATCACCAAATTTGATGTGAAATGAGTCCGCGCTGGTCAGCAGCTTGGTAATAGTTATAACAAATGTATGAGATGCCAGAATTAGATATGTGTAATGTGGCTAAATTAAACACTGGCTATCTCGTTCTGTGTTATCATTGAGCGACTGCTTGTTTTGCACATGCCTGCTATTCTGGTAACACTTGGACTTCAATTTCTGTGTTGTTTTTTTTATTGTGCGTTTGTGTGTGTATGTGTGTGTGTGTGTGTGCTTGAATGATCTTGTGCCTGTGCCTCTGTGAGCGAGTAGAGTTGCCAAAGAGCTGTCTCCATGGTGATGGTATTAACTAGGCTGGCTCCTATGAGGAGAGGAGGTGCTCAGTCGTGCAGTTAGAGAAGGAGAGGAAATAATCTACATCAAGTCCTGCAAGACTGAAAACAAGCACGCAGATTTGTCCCTCCCATTCAGTAATTGTCAAAACGAGATGGTGTGAGAAGCACAAGTGGCCACTTTTTACCCTGAATTTACCCCCCCCCCCACATTCTGAACTCGCTGGTGCTCTGTGGATATTCATGTTTTTTGACAGAATGAGACAATTGTCTCCTATTCTTTAAAACACACTTCTAAACTATGAGCTGGTAATGCCGTTATTGGTACAGAACATCCGTCCCTCTGCTGAGATGTGAACAGAGACATGGCTTACCTTGCCTTGTTGGTTTAATTGCACCTCAAATCACAATAAGCTTATTCATGCCATCTTGTAAATATTTAAAGGCCTGTGTTCTTCTAGGTATCTTAATTTCAGTTTCGTGTCATTAAGATATACAGTAAGTAATCCATGAAGCAAATGTTGTATACAGAATCAATTTGTTCAGGATTAACTTCCATAAAGCTTGACGAGCACTGGTGGCATTGCAGAGGTTGTTAGTGATTGAAGCCTAATGGAGATCGGCAATGAAAACCTGTGGGGTCCAGATGGTTGATTCTGTTTGATAGGGTTTGTAACAGGCCTCAAACAAGGCCGTATAAATGGGCTATCTGTTATGCACGAAAGCTTGTAAGCCCCCCCCCCACACTCCGCATTAGCTAATTAGGTAGCTGGGGAAGCTGGTAGATTTAGTGAGGGATGAAGTGTTAATGAACAATTGTCAACTGAATACATCATTTACAGTAAAACCCATTTCACAGACAAGCCTTCATGTTTTCGTTCCTTTCAAATATGCAATATATGTTGTACATCCCTCTTTACTTCTTACTTATAGCAGATGTTGGCAGTTGTGTGCATTGCTGCTTAGATTTAACCAAAGTATTGGATATTTTAGAGAAACACTTGAGAATCGTGTTTTTTTGTCCATCATTAATGGAAACCACTCGATTTATGTCCTTGTTTGTTTTTGTTAGAAACTTGACTTAAAGGCATGAAAGAGTTAAGTTTTTGTTGGAAGCCAGGAATGTTCCATCTGGGTCTTTCACGGGTAACCAGTTGCAGCTTCTGGAAGGGATCCCCTGCCCTCACTATTCTCCCCATCCATGCCAGCGTCCAGCCAGCCACAGGCGGTGGAAAACTGCCCGATCAAAGCCCCTGTGCTGGTGTTCCAGTGGAGCACATAGAGAGGTGCTGTGTTGTTGACTTGGGATGCACCAATACTGAAAGCCTAGGATGATACTGTCTGCCCGTTAACCGGTGAAACCCATACTGAGACCGATATTTTAATGCTTTTTTTGGTATAAACTTCTATCATAGTTTTTTGTGATTTCAAAACAAGGCACATTAACATTTGTTATCAGAGCATAAACAATGAAATGAATTTAAAAAGAAATGTAATATATCCATCTTATTACATGAGTGCTATGTTAAATGAAACAAATGTAAACAAATCATTTAACAAGCAGTGCAGGATGCACAGCATAGAAACAGCTATACAACCGTTTGCAGTGCTTGCTGCCCACCTTTTTCTCTCTTTCTTCCCTTGTGCTTCTTTCTCTCTGTCTTTTGTCTCTATGCAATGAGGGAGGATGAGGGTGATTTTTCTATTTTGAATGGTGACAAACAAGGAGGCAGCACCTGGAATTGATTGGATCTATTTTACCAGACGCTTGTTACCACATGAGACTAGCAGCTCAGTGTCCCAACCTGCAAAGGATAGGCTGTATATTTTTACAAGTATATTTTTGACAGATGCCGCATGCTCAAGGTGCAAATTTGCCAGTCAACCATGTGCATATCAGTCTATGCCTATATTCAGCCGATATAACGGTGCATCCCTGGTGTTCACAGAGGTACCATTAGCTGAAAAGTCCAATTATAGCTATTGTGACTGTTGATGCCAATAATGTTAGCAGTTCATAGAGATTTAGATGTGGTTAATGATGCCGTTTTTCCTTTATGTTGACAGCATGCATTTTCAAACGAAAGCGCAACTATCAATCATTTGCAACCCGTTACACACACATTGCCGGTGCAGTAATAAGTGGAACTCAAACTTGAACTGTTTGGTTTGAAATGACTGTGCACTTCCAACAAATAAGTGATTTTTAAGTAGCTGGTGGCCAGAAGTATAAACATTAGAAATTGCATCTGTGCTGTCACATTTAAGATGTTTTTGTGGTAGCCGCCGTGTTCGCTCACATTTGTGTAAATCTTAGCAGCCCCACGCATCACATATTTCAGACTCTTCGTCAGGTTTCGAGTTTGCTGCATTTAGGTTTCCAATTCCATCACACTATTCATAGACACTGCAGTTTTGAAATGCTTTCACCTCGCAGGAAGTATGTTGTCCAGATTCCACAACGGTGACTAACTCTGTCTATATATTCAACACGTGGTCAGGTATTTTTTTTCCGTCTTAAATGTGGTTTACCTGATACACCATCCTCAGAATGCTGCTTTTTTCCAATCTGCTCAAATACATCTGCGTATTATCAGATATCCTAGAAAACAAAGTCATTCTGACTTTTAAAAAATGCATTCAATCATATGTGCCACAAATGCTCAGTTTTACTCTGTGAGTGTGTGTATGCCCCTCGAAAGGGGGTGGAGTCTGCTTCACTACCGTTTAAGAATCTTACATCCGAAGCTTGATGAATGGCTCAGTCTTCACATAAACCTTTGACAGTTTCAGGTTTACTTAATTTTCACTTGTTGGATTGCCATTTTTTTGTGGGATTTTTCTGGGGGCTTCTCATAAAAATACTCGCTGTATGAGAATCGGATGAGCTTAGGACTCATTGGATTTTTTTATTTATTTTTCTCCCTTTTGGAGTGAAGAGTCTGGTAGTGGTGGAGCAGTGTGTGATTCTACCGGATCAAACTTGGACAACATTGTTTTTGTGTGTGGAGTTTTATTCAAACATAGAGGATATATTCCTCTCTGCTCAGGCACAGCTATAGTTTTTTGACTGTTAACAGAATTGTCTGTTCAGCATTTTGTTGTTCTCCATCCAGACTGTGCATCCCACAACATCCTGTGACATTTTGTTCATTCCATGCCTTTTTAAAGAGACCTGTAACCTTTCTAGCACCCTAAACGTTTTTGGATCGATGGCGTTGAGCAAATGAGTCGTGTGTGCATCGTGGTTCTCGAGGACGAGCATCCCAAACACTGTCGGGTCTCTGAGGTCTGAATGGCTGTTGTTTGTTTGTTTCCTTTTTTTTTTTTTTTTTATCTAAATCTTTTCTTTTTCTACCAAAGTGCTTTTCAGTTCACTGTAATTATGCATGTCGACATGGAGAGAAATTCATGCCTTCTCTTTTCTTTTGCAGCCTGCTTTGCTGAAAGCTATTTTCAATGTGGATCCTGATGAAGTACGCTCGCTCATATTCAAAAAAGAGGATGTGAATGCACAGGTAATCCCCGAAGATTGTCCCCACATCTGTTTCCTCACATTCTTCCATTTAAATGTTCGAAACATTCAGCAACGCAACCTTTATAGCCTCAAATGTGCAATTGTCCTTGTAAACTCAGTCAGCGAGTTGGAAGCGGTGCAGTGTGTGCTGCATGCTCTGGCTCTGCTTATTTTATTGCATTCCTCACCATTACTGCTTTGGTGGGGGTGTTTGTTTCAAAATAAGGCTGGTTTGTACTTGCTTGTGTTTCACAGGGAAGCGTTTCAAGCTGCGTTTAACCCATTTTTGCCATGAAGGATGACTGTTTCGCCCTTTAATACGTAGTTTCTCCCCTCAGGCGTTGTGCTCACACAAAGAGGAGAGTGTTTCATATCACAGTAGATGAGAACCGCATTGGTTTGTGTAAAGTCAGATGGAACTGCGGTGAAAGTTCAAAGTGTTTTGTCGGCTTTTAACTACAGTCCTTTTTGATTCATTGCAGGACAATGAGAAGCGAACTCCGTTGCATGCTGCTGCCTACCTTGGAGATGCAGAAATTATAGAGCTGCTGATTCTTTCAGGTAAGATCAGTAAACAGCTATGAATTCAAATAAAGTGGGGTTTGGGATCTCCTATGTGCACTTTCTTTTTCTCTACTCTCTCTCTCTCACATGTACTAATACAAACAATACAGCAGTGGGAATGAAAGGAGCAAAGCAAGCATTGTGCTGGAAGCCAAAAAGGCTTGCACAAGTGCCTTCAACAAGACAAAATAAATTAAAACTAGAACAAAGCAACAAACAAGTATAAACAGGATTTGTTCCAATGAGAAATTGAACTGTTATTGGTTTTGCTTGAAGGCTCTTTGGTCAAAATCCTTTAACAATCTTTTATTTTCGTATCAAAGGTGAAACAGTACTAGTGGTCAGACCCCTAAATAGGTAAATTAAATAAAAATGTATCACATCTGGTGCTCATCCAGGGTGTACCCAGATGTAAGGATCCCTGCCGAGCAAAATCCTGTCAAATTGAGAGTCAGTGTAATCCGGCACTTTGTTGCCCAATAGGGCTGGGCGATATATCGATATAGAAAATATATTGATATTTTTTAAAACAAGATGTGGAATGAGACCATATCGTTGGTATCGATTATATCCCTATATATATTAGCCTAAATATATCTGGAGTTTTAGTCCATATTGCCCAGCTCTAGTGCCCAGCCTAAAAAAGTTGGTGTAAACAGTCACTTCAGTGGTCCAGCTGATTTACAAATCAGGGACACACTGTCTGCATCAGATTATGGTCACGGATGTTCAGATTTGGCAGCACAGACGTTTTTCACAGCAAAACAACCGATTCATTCAGTTGAAAGTGAAGCGACAGATGTGTTGAAAATGTTGGGCCTTAAATAGTCTCACAGCCAGTGTCCTCTGACTCGCCCATAGGTGCCAGAGTAAATGCCAAAGATAACAAGTGGCTCACACCTCTGCACCGAGCTGTGGCCTCCTGCAGTGAGGTATGTGAGCGTCCCTCTCATTTCCTACACACATATAATGCTATGTTTTAAAAAACGTAAAATCAAACACATGTGTTGCGGGGTTTTTTTCCTCGCAGGAAGCCGTCCAAGTATTGCTGAAACACTCTGCTGACGTAAATGCCCGAGACAAGAACTGGCAGACGCCACTCCACATCGCCGCCGCCAACAAGGCCGTCCGCTGCGCCGAAGCACTCGTCCCGCTGCTCAGCAATGTGAACGTTTCGGACAGAGCGGGCCGCACCGCGCTGCACCACGCGGCCTTCAGCGGGCACCTGGAGGTAGGACCTCAGGCCGTAAGCATTGTTTGGTTGCCGTCCCGGCTGTGGGCGAGGAAGCACTCAGTGTTACGTATGTCAATGGTGAGAAAAGGGCAGCACTTATGGGTATCAGTTACCCCGAGGAAACAAACCTGCGCTATCTTTAGGGGTGGGCGCGGAATATCTAGTTGTACAGCCTGTCCTACCTCATGTCTTCTAACTAAAACTACTTTAGTGGATTGATATTCCCCCTCCTCTCACGTACGCACATTCAATAAAAAGAATTGTACGTTATGCACAGCTACAGCTATAAGATCCCTGATCCTCCTCTCACTGAAAGGAAGTGTTTCTGCCTGCCTCATGAATGTGTAAACACAATGGTCATTGTATGTGGCACTTCAGTACGGAACTAAGCAATGGTTGCGTGTTTGCCCGTTGCAGAAGTGTGATGTGAAACTTGTCAACACGTCCACGCAGCTCCTCGTAAACGCCGGCCATAGCCACACCATCCGCGATAAACCATCCCGGATTACATTGTACTTTCATGGACAAATGAATGAATACGCACACTGACTTCGGGTTTTCAGAAGTCTCAAGCCAGAGTTTGTTTTCTGTGTACTTAGTAACATTTGATGTGGAAATGGTTGCCCATCCAGAGACCAAAACAAAACAGTTGGACCAACCCTCAGGCTGCTCTCTATGCAACCACACAGTTTGCTTAGGAAGTCCAGCAGTTCATGCTGGAGTCCATCAGCCATAAATTGTGGTTCTGGTTGCTAAGGCAGGAGGTGTCGGAGCATGTTAGGCCACGTGCTTGCATGCAAATACATTTTTTGAAAAACCCACATGTGGATTTGTTATCATAGGGATGGCAATGTCAGCAGAGCAATAGCTTATGCAGCATTTATTTTAGTCAAACATACTCAGCTTCAAGGTTAGGGCAAATAACTTCAACTTTGAGACTCCCTGCCTTGTCGCACTGTATAACAAAATACTATTTTTGTATTGAATCGTTTATTTTGGACGTTGAATCACTTTCCAGTTTTTCACAGCTTGACAAATTCATTAGTATACAGTATACAGAAGCTGAGAATGTAAATCACAAGCTCAGTGTATCGACCCTCAGCTGATTTTTGTCTATGCTGCTTTTAGATGGTGAGGCTGTTACTCTCCAGAGGTGCGAACATCAATGCCTTTGACAAGAAGGACCGCCGTGCAATCCACTGGGCAGCGTACATGGGTAAGAAGTCAAGATTTTTTAGTTTTCCCACTCCGTCTATGTATATCTGTTGGTACTATTACTTATTAGCACTATTTGCTGAGCACTATTAGTTCTTACTGACTTAAAACCTACTAATATTGATAATGATGCTGCTCTTTCTGTGATAGTTTGTAAGGAGGCAAGTGTACTTTTATGTGCGAATTTTTTTAATTCATTGTAGCACTATGTGGCAGACTAATTACTAATGACAGCTTTGAATCCATTTCAAACATTGTATGAAAATACAGCAACAAATAAATCAGAAAGAATCCTCAGCATTTGAAAAGATTGAAAGCATCAGTCGACCTTGAAATCTTGTGATTATGTGGCCTGAGTTGCTTTAAAACCCAAAACGCAGTGCAGTGCAGAGCAGCCAAATATGACAAGATGACATATTTGATGATATCTGGATGGCCACGTAATGAAATCACTCCCTTTTTGTCTTTAGGGCACATAGAGGTGGTGAAGCTGCTGGCGTCTCACGGAGCCGAGGTGGCCTGTAAGGATAAGAAATCTTACACACCTCTGCACGCGGCGGCCTCCAGCGGAATGATCAGCGTTGTCAAATACCTCCTGGACTTGGGGGTGGATGTGAGTCCCACCAATGTCCCCTCCATCTTCACCATCTTCACACTGTCTCAAAAGCTGCGATAGACCGTTTTTGCTGCTTTTTTTAAAGCCACATAACCGCATTCTGTTTTTCCATCATCTATGTTTCAAGATCAATGAGCCTAATGCTTACGGCAACACCCCGCTGCACGTGGCCTGCTACAACGGGCAGGACGTGGTGGTGAACGAGCTCATCGAGTGCGGGGCCAACGTCAACCAGGTGAACGAGAAGGGATTCGCGCCGCTCCACTTTACTGCCGCCTCGCGCCACGGGGCTCTTTGTCTGGAGCTGCTGGTGTGCAACGGGGCTGATGTCAACATCAAGGTGAGGAGAGACGAGAAAAGGGCCTCTCGGTACTTTCAAATCAAATCATTTCTAAAGAGCTTGCTGACTGAACCACTTTTGATGGCTGCATCTTGGAGAAAGGATCTCAGATAGAACTCAACAACAATTAATTTTTTCTAGTTTTATTGTCTCAAAATCATATACAAATTCATAATTATGTAAAACAAACATGTGTGATCATTATATACATACAAACAAAACCAAAATGAGTACAAAAACACAACAAAAAAAAGAGATGAGACAAAAGAGATTAAGAAATAAAGAACAAGGCCCTCCGTTATCACAACCCTGTTTCAGGGTAATAATTAAGTCCAGCCTTCACTTTGTTTTTAGAAGTATGTTCTGTTCTTTACTTCTCTTGCTATCTTTTTCAAGTGTCCATTGAAATTTCTGGAACATTCAAAAGCACTATAAAGCACATAATTAGACAACAATAAGAATTCAATATGTACTCATTTGTGTTTCAGACCATCAGTTAGACAAAATATTCAATGCCTTTTTCTTTTTCTTTTTTTCTTTCATTTGAACAGTAATAATAATGGCTACACTGGCTTTGTTTACATGCAGTCAATATTCAGATTAAGGCACATATTCTAGTTACTGAAACATTTGAAATAATCCGTTTACATGCATGAGCAAACAGGTTTATTCCTGTATACGTGGTCATTGTAATCAGTTGGGATATCCCAATCAAAGCAGCGATGTACGGAGAACATTTCGTACAAACCCTGCTTCGTAACTTTACGCTCACCTTTTTGTGGATCTGGCTATACCTGTACCTTCTACTGTCTACAGATACCATGATGTGTGTGTCTTTCATCACACTTATGAAGTTATTTAATTCCTCCTCTCTCCAAAAGTGTGGCATGGTGTTCTTCTTATATTTGGCCATGTTTACAAGTAGTTCCTGTACTCAAAAGACCAAGATTCCTTGCAAATAGATCATGTGCAGAACACTAATTCATGTTCCTTTTGATGGATCCTAATTGTCATATACATGATCAAATATTCAGGTAAGAAAAGGAGCAACCCAGGAGTAATATTCAGGTTTTTAAAAACCATTGCAGTTATTCAAATGTGTTGT
>CAESWR010000149.1:141942-147110 GCA_903171835.1 Mullus surmuletus | reverse complement strand
GTGTGTTTGTGAATCTGGAAGGAGGTGACAGCAAACTTCATTACAACTCCATCAGCTTTGAAGTATGAAGGGGGGAAAAAAAGAGGGAAGGGAAGAAAGCCGCAGATAAGGATCTATTAGACAATGTACACACACACGCACACACACAGAAGTATGTGTGTGTGTGTGATGTTAGAATGGTGTTTTTGTCTGGCAGGCTCCCACACAAACACTCTTATCTGCGGCTGATATGAGGAATTAGCCTGATGTGCCGGTGGAGAGTTTGCCTTCGAGGATTATTTATTAGTTGTTTTTTTTGCGTAAAAGTCGTTGACACGCGGAGGCAGCAGGGCAAAGGGGGCGGAGCCAAGGACGCAGTGTTGTTACTCCTTGGTATTCTTTTGTGGAGCGCAGGGCGATGGAGCGCGCAGATAGAGGAGGAATGAGGAGCACGCGGCGCAGACACGCAGAGCAAACATAAATGATTTATCTGCGCGGCCAACAGTGACGTACATTAAGTGCACAGTCGTCCGGGCCATAAAAACGCCACTCAGCCGATGCCGTGAGTATCTGCTGCTGCCTGTCGAGATACCGCAGAGATATCTGAGCCGCCGCCGCCGCCGCTGCCACGATTATCTGCTTGCACTTGCAGCTCTGACTCGTTTCCAAAGAGGGACTTGTTCAAAAGAAAAAAAGAAAAGTGAATTTGTTTTCCCCCATCACCTTGTTTTATGACCAAATCACACCTATTGACGGTGAGCGGCGGTGCGGCGGCGGTGTGGTGGCGGCGGCGGCGGCGGCTCCCGCGGCGTGTGGCCGAGCGCCCATGAAAAGGCCCAATCACGCGCCTGTGATAAGGAGTCGTCGCCGCCTCGTAATGACGGAATCGGGCGCTATTGAAAAGCAGACACAGGAGCCGCTGATTGCCGCCACTCTTCAGGCGCGTGTCGCCGCGGCAACGTGCGGCGGCAAGAATCCCCCCGTTTACACCTGGCGTTAACGTGCGTCTTGTATCCGCATTGTATCCGGATACAATTTTATCGGACAGATATTGATATGCGTCTTCAGTGTCCACATTGAGTTCAGATCACATCTTTGCGCGGGAAAGACGAGCAAGAAAACCCCCCAAAAAGACAATATGGAGGCCATCAGTTTCGCACCTATACTTTTGTCCCGGGCTGCGTATCGGTACTCGACCCAGCAAACCCACTACCAAGTAGTATCCAAAGTGCGCCTTTCAAACGATACCCGCAATCAGTTGTTTTTGTACATGGATCTAGAGAAAGACTGTTTCTATGGCTTCTGAATGGGGACGAGTGGTGACATTTGCACAAGTGATTGCCTTCCATTCAAGGGAATTGATATTGAATGAAGTAACAGAAAGTATCAAATGAAGTACTCAATTGGTATCAGTACTGTTTTAAGGGTACTGGAATCGATCATTTGGAAACGATACCCAGCCCTACTTTCGCCGGACCAGATTGTAAGCAAACACTTGATCTGGTCCTCGTTTCTTGCGCATTGTTATCCGTAGTTGAGGGCTGCTTCGTGCGTGTGAAAAAACAAAAGAAAACAAAACACAAACCTCTGAAACATGTTGGCACCAAAGACAGTCGATGATGTCAATGATGAAATGATAGACAGTAATGAAATACCACAAATACCATCAGCAGGAGCAGCAAAGATTGACATGAGCGACCGTCACACAAAACGCACGTTCTTTATCCCACAAACTACCATCCGGGTTTAAGAGCCTGATGGCAGAAGGCTGTTAAACCTGGATGGTAGTTTGTTACTAGCTTAGCGCGCTAACCGCTGCGCCACCCTGCTGGTTTGTTTTGGAAACCTGCACACGCCGCCATGACGTATTTGCGCCCACTCAGTTGTGGTATGTGGATACATGATTACAATATCATACAGGATTGTTTCCTAAAAATGTTCCATGGGAATTTTAGCTCGGGAATATTGGAAATTTTCAGGGTTTCGTTGCCATTGGAGATGATGAGGTTCAGGTCCTTGCTGAGCAGAAAGCACGGCCTGAAGAGAAGCTCAACTTAATAACTTGACGTTTGGGAATGGGGCTTTTTTTGGGGAGCTGAGGGAACATCAGGAATATTTCTGGGTTTTTGTAAATACCTGAACCTTCTTTGGTTTTTCACCATTCATGGTTTTTGTTCTTCTGTGACAGAAACCATCAAAGTTCTCCAGTTGTAAAAACTGATGAGTGTCATTTATAAATGTTGTAACGGTCATATTTGCAGGTGTGTTTGCGTCTGACAAATATTGGTTGGACTCAGTGAGGGAAAATTCCCCCAAATTCCCTTAAAATTCATTTATAATGTCATTTACAAATATTGCATTAGACATGTTTGCATGCATGTCTGCTCATAACAAACCTGATGTTTGTACATGGATATGAGCAGCTACATGCAGTTACTATACATTCCCTGATCATTTCTGAAAATTCCCAAGGAGAGTTTACAACTTTGAAAATTCCGGGAGTTTTGCACCCGTAGTCCTGAGTGTGTTTGCACCTGTTCTTTCATGAGGTCACGCACTGTCCCAGTACAATCCCATCCCCCGAAACACACGTCAGTGCCAGCTGGAAGACGGGGCTGAAGTGTCCAAGACCAAAATTATAGATTCAGATTCAGAAACCTTACTTATCCCTGGGGGGGAATTAAAGGAGCAGCACACAAGTAAATAGTAGGTGATAATAAAGTGAGAGAGAGACAAATAAGAAGAGAATAACTGCACCTGGTGCTGTTACATGTTTGAAGAATACAGTTGCATGATTGCACTGAAGTACTTCTCCATGTATTGTCTCATTTCTCACATTTCTAGCACTAAAAAAAGAGTATACTTTACAAGTATTTGTTGCAAAAGCTGAACAGATATCTGACNCCCCCCCCCCCCCCCCCCCCTGTGCCCCTCAGGGTCTTCTGTCAGAGATCCTGCGTAAGGAAGAAGACCCCAAGACGGCCTCGCAGTCACTGCTGGTCAACCTGCGCGCCATGCAGAACTTCCTGCAGCTGCCCGAGGCCGAGCGGGACCGCATCTACCAGGAGGAGCGTGAGCGCAGCCTGACCGCCGCCTCCGCCATGGGCTCGGCGCCGCTCATCAGCACGCCGCCCAGCCGGCCTGTGCAGGTACCGCAGACCCCGCCGGCCCCCCGAAACCCAAAACAGTGCCCTAGTTTGGAGGGAAATCCGCAACCTCCTGGGCGGCGAGTAATAAACCCTAATGCACAAATGCGTTTGTTTTATAGCCGGCTAGCGTTAGAACGGAAACGTCGAGCTGGAGCGGCAGATTTATACGTTTCCATCAAGGTTTCCTCCTTCCACGCCGCCGCTGATTTACGCTTTAACCCGCCAGTGGTCAGAGCGCCGCCGCCGCGCCGCAGATTAATGTCCTCACGCATGATAAGTTCATTATAAGTATTCACTTTGTGTTGTGCAGACCTGGCGCACCGGTCCACCTCACACACACACACACACACACACACACACACACACACACACACACAGGCACAAACCTGAATTGATGAGATGAGTGATTGATTGATTGATATAAATGCTAATGCGCATATGGATTCGCTTTTAACAAATCAGGTTAACAGCTACTAAAGAAGTCGGCGCTGAAAATGGCAATAAGGATTAAAGGCTTTTTGAGAAACGTTGGCGCGTCAGTTTGGAAGGTGTTTGAAAGGGACCAGGCGATGGTTTTTAAGTGGCAATGAAGAGGGTTAAAGAGAACAAAAAAAAAAAACGGCCTTTTGAGTGATTTTTGCCAAAGTAAATATCAGAATTCCTGAAAATGAAGTGAGTTTCCCTCAAATTGTGTGAAAATTGAGGATTTGATTGCAGTTCAAAAATTAAAATGTCACGGCAGCAGAAAAGCACAGACATTATCACAGGAATAAAAAAAAAAGGAAAAAGCAGCTGCGATGTTCTGCTGCAGGTGACGGAGTGACAGCTCGTCTGAGCGGTTTCGGATTTCCGCCTTTGTTGTGGCGCCGCGACGATCCGACGGCGACACGCAGTTCCGTTCCCGAGCAGACGGAAAACACGAGCGAAATTCCTCTCGGTGCACGTCAGGCGGGAGCGGAAAAGGAATCCGAGTGAGCGCTCTGTCTCCATGTTTACATGTGATGACAGCGAGTCTGCATGCGGGCCTCACCCTGACACACACACACACACACACACACACACACACACACACACGCTATCAGGCTACAACCTGCCTGCAAACGTGTAAAAATCAAAGCCGACTCGTTCCACCGGTGTCAAACACGCGTCAGTGTTTCCCCCCTCGTCACGTGCAGGTGAGAATGTCGCCATTTTCCTTGGTGCTAATTTTAACCTTATCGCGCAGAAGGGGCGGCGTTGAAGGGCTAGTTGGGATTTTTTGACATGAAGTTGTATGAGCTCCTCACCATCAATGTGGTTCATCAGCAGTGACTTTTCCTCCACTGTGTCTCGTGAATGGAGTTCCGGACCGGTTTTGCTGTTGCAGAAAGTAGTTCCGTTTAGTTGCTGGAGTCACACGGATAAAGCTTTTTGCGCCAAAAAGCAACATGCGTTCCAAATAGTCATACATTTGCAATCACCCGGAACTATTTTCCCTCCCTTTGTATCACTGCGCGCACCATCATCAGCTGAAGGAGGAAGGAGGTGGAAGGAGACCGCTGCAATGTGAGAGAAGATGCGTCGCAGCGCTCTCCTTCCGAGCATGTAAACACGGTGAAACAGCTGGTGGAAAGGTGCGCGCAGTGATACGAAGGGAGAGAAAATAGTTCTGGGTGATTGCGAGGTCAGACTTTTCATGATTCATGATGCATATTTGAGTGCATGTTGTTTTTTGGAGCAAAGCGCTTTATCCGTGTGACTCCAGCAACTAGACGGAACTACTTTCAAACCGGGCCGGAACTCGGCTCACGGGACGCAGTGGAGGAAAAGTCACTGCTGATGAGGAACTCATACGGCTTCATGGCAAAAAAATCACAACTATCCCTTTCAGAAGCCCCTCCCATTTAAAAGCAAACGGCGGCGCCACCTCATCCGAGTGGCTCATTTGGAAGGTATGCGGCCGCGCTCGGACGCCACTTAAGCCCGTTTGGAGAGCGCTGAGCCGCGGCGGCGAGGTGGCGGCGGCCCACAAAGGCATCCTCTGTCCCCAACGCTGGGGGT
>CAESWR010000149.1:35334-48592 GCA_903171835.1 Mullus surmuletus | reverse complement strand
CCGGCATCTCCCGCAGAAAAAGAGCAAATCAAGCAGAATTCCCCCCGCGCTCACAACTAACGCCTGCTTTTAACTTTAAGATCGGGGAGAGGAATTGGAAAAGTGAACAGGCGTTATCACATCTGAACGTGTGTATTCACCAGAGTTTTCTCCTGTCAAGGCGGGACGCAGGTGGCTAAATTAATAAGGCATCGACGCTGATTAATTACTTAACTACGAATCAGTGTGATCAATTATTCAAATATCGCCGCAAGTGGAAATCTAAAGCACGGCGAAGCCGCTACAAGGCAGCCGGGATGTGAGCGGCTGAGTGCAGTTCCTCCGATGGCCACTTGAGGCCTTAAAAGCGAGTGAATATCTGTTGTAGTTGATTTTAATGATGGCGACTTGGGGGCGTGGCCTCTTTGAGTGACAGGCCGGTATGGTCGGTTTTCTCAGGCCAAAGTTGTTTGTTTCATCACTCAAAGTCGCCTCCCGCTGATGTAAACGTGTAAAAACTTCATATTTTGAGTTAATTAATTGTAAAAATTTTAGGTTTTGACTGTGAATTTTTTTAACGTTATTAATCTGCCTAAATAAAGGCAACAAACGGTAAGATTCACAAACGTGCAAAACTATCAATTTGGTGGTTTCACATTTGTTTGGCAAAACCCAACAAAAATTCTTTGGGATTTTTTTTTTTTTTTCATAATTTATGTTTTGTGCTCTTATTTTTTTTAATTTAATAACATTATCATATCCATTGCACCGACTTTTGAATTAATGCTCTTCTGAATGGCGATGTTGGTCACCATTTCCCTTGTTGGTATTTTGTACTAAAAAAAGATTTTAGACAAAATGTTCCCACCAAATGTTAGTCCTGCTGTGTGTTGGGCTTCAAAGTGTCTCGCGGCACCTGTTTCAAATCATGTTCTTTAACTGGCAGAACTGATTGATCAACGGTCTGGAAGATTTCACATTTGATTGACGAAATCCACCCAAAATTCACATTTTTCAACATTCAACATTTTTTCATGTATTATTTTTTGTGCTCTTTTTCAAAATTCAATAACATCAGCATGTCCATTGCGGCACTGACTTCTGAATTTATCCTCTTCCGGCCACTTCCCTCGTTGGTACTTTGGATAAAAGTGCCTTGAGGCGCCGGTTACAAATCATTTTTTTAACTGGCAGAACCGATGGTTGAATGTTTTGGATGATTTCACATTTGATTGATGAAACCCACCAAAAATTCTTTGGAAACAAATTTTTTTCTTGTAAATGATGTTTTGTGCTCTTTTTTAATTTAATAACGTCAACATGTCGATGGTGGCACTGGTCTCTGAATGTCCTCTTCTGAAGGACACGGTCGCTCACTTCCCTCGTTGGTATTTTGGATAAATGTGCATTTTTTATCCCACAACCTTCTTTTCTAGCAAACGTCAAACCCTGCAGTGGTTTGTGCCTCAAATCGCCTCGGTTCGCCACCTCACAAAGGCACAGACACGCGAAGGGAAGCTGCCCGGAGCGCCGGCGTGGCCTCACACCGCGCGGATGCGAGTGTCGGCGCCCCCATGTGGCAGCATCACACAAGGACGTTTATAGGAGCTTCGTGACAGGCGAGCAGAGGGAGGGAACGCGCGCTAAGTGAAGCCCCCCCCCCCCTACCCCCCCCCACCGTCGTAATGGATGCGGCAAAGGTAGAGTGATGAAGGCTTCCTCGCGGGGCTCTTTATGAGTGACGGGGGAGCCCGGCTCGGGGGTCCTAAACCCCTTCACACCCACTTCACGTGTGCGCCTGCCGCGCTCGCTACCAACGCATGTCATTTGACAAACATCTGCCTTAATGAGCCTTCCCCCACACTTCTCCCCTCAAACTTGTGATTGACTTGACTATAAAAAAGTCGATGGAACTGTAAATCACGAGACGTATTGTAAAATGTACTTCTGTCTTCCCGCGCGCCGTAATGAAGCAGTCATTATGATTATTTTATAGGACTGAAGTTTTTAAAAACTACAAGAATGCATTACTCTGCATAATGAACAGATGTTGTGGCAACAAGCACATACATTATGCATAAAAAATTATTTCAATTTTGATTGTAGATGCTGATTTATTGAGACAAGTCTAGCTTACAACAGTAATGGATTTAGGATGTGCTTTTGTTGTGTTATTTCCATAATTAATAATAGGCAGGCAGCGCATTATATATGCTTTGTATTCATAAAGATGAGAGGGCTCGAGTTCCGACAGATAAAATACTGCTTGCTGAACTCTAAAACCCACACCGGATTAATTATACATAAAACTTAAACCCTTTTGAATGAAAAACAAGGAAAAAAAAGGAGTTGCTCTAATGCCTTATTGCTTGTTTGTGTTTTGATATGCAGAGAAGGTGAGATAAGATGAAGGAAACGAGAGATCATTTCCACAGCGTGATGTCACACACACACACACACACACTAAGACATTAGCTCTATATATCGCAGAGTGTGAGAAATGGCCATGACCTTCATGTTACCACGACGACACACGCTAACCTGATAAATGAGTTACGACTGATTGCGTAGCACACATCACAGAAGAGACTGAAAATAGACTCCAAAATAAATCACACTGAATGTTCCAATATTATCTGGTCTCGAAGCAACAGTTTTCTGAGCGCTATGAACTGCAAAACAATGTCACATTTCCTGGTTTTCTGAAACATTTGGTCTGTGGAGGAACGCTAAAATGTGGACTGGTCGGAAATATGGTGGAGGACCAAATGTTGGCGTGTGATTTGATTATTTAGAGTTAAAAAAAAGTTGCATATTGTTGCTTTAAAACCACTCCTTAAGAAAAATCAAGCATTGGCAAAGTGTGCAGTGCCATCTAGTGGCCAGTGGAGTTATGACGGCAGGTGGACGGGAATGAGGTTGGAGGGTTCATTGCAATGTGATGAAGGTGAATTGATTCATTTAATTTAAAAAAAAAAATGTGTAAAATGTTTGTGTAAAAGGTGGAATATTCATCTCTTCAGTTTGAGCACAGACGTCGTCTTCCATTTCTTTAACCTCTGAAAAAAAACCCAAGCACTTCTCTGGTCGAAGTGTTTCTGAGATGTTGTTTAAAAAAAGAAACCTTTGCGAGTTGAACAAACTTTGCCAAAATGAAAAGCATCCAGGAGTTCCCAGCCTCCGTAATAATCACAGGCTGCGGATCAAATTAATCATATAGGAGGAACATTTTTTTTAAAACCCCCCCGACTGGCTGATATCCAGTTTGTAATGAGTCATCAGACGCAGGAATTAATACTCGCTTGTATATTTTCTGTTTTTCATTTCTGCCTGAGCAGCTGTGAGCCTGGTGTGCTCTGATTAGCAAAAGCGCGGCGTTTTTTAGCCGAGCTGGCGCGCCGGCCGTGGCGTGTGTGCATGTGTGTGTGTGTGTGTGTGAGCGGCTGCCGGTCCTCCGGGGCCGTCCTCCAACCCGGTGTGACCCGGTTGAGGACGGCCACGTCTGAGCGCCTCCCTGCTGGCTGCCCAGATGCAGACGTCTGTCAGGCGGAGCAGAACCTGGCGGAACAAGTCCAGACTCTGCTGCAGGAGAAGCGACACGGAGCGCGATGGCGCTTTGGCTCCACACAGTAGAATTAATGATTTGAAGACACATAGTTGGTGAATAATTGATTCCAGCCCCGAGGATGGTTAGGAGCTGAGTAAAAGACTAATAAATCATTTGTGGTGCTGCCAGTTGTCACTTTGGATTATTTCTGGGTTTGTGATAAACTGCTGCACCTGCCAGCTGCTGGTCCCTCCGTCCTCTGGAGCAGAACTTTGCCCAAACTCTGCTTCCCAAAGCTCCGCCACGCCGGAGACGCGCAAACAATTCCATTCAATCGCAGAACGGGGAGTGAAGATGCCACGCATTCGTTTATCTGAGGTGTCTGCGCCGCGTCGGGTCGCCTGTTCGCTTCCATCGATGTTGGCCGGTCGGGTCAGACATCCTTATTTTTAGGGAAACTTTTCAAAATACATTCTGGTTCAAACTGGTTCCCAATGACTGAGTGTGTTTGTCTCCAAACAAGTCACTCTTCCTCAGATTTAGTCTTTGACACGGTGTCACCATATCACATTTTCACCTCACAATTATGTCACAATCACGATATTATCACAATATCAACAAAAATGTAGATAATAATGGTACGATCAATGAAATGTTAACTTTATGTATGATTTTTTTCTCTTTTTGCAGATTAATTACAAACAAAATGCCTGCCTAAGGTGGTATAGAGACAAAAAGTAGGCTGTTTTCAAGCGGCACTGGATCATTTACATGATAACATCATATGTGCATTTTTAACATGAAATTTCATTCTTTCAATTATCTTCAATATCGGTATATCGGGACAGCCCTAATCTTTTCTAAGGAAATAATGAATAAATCGTGCATATTCGTAAACACCAACGCAATTATGTCCAGGACATAAAGGACATTTACTGACACACTTACGTTAGTTAAACTGACAGTTTTACTATGTTACCAGTTTACCAAAATATAGTGAAGTAAAATAGATAAAAGAAAAGGAACACTTCAACTACTGTAGCAATGAACTAGGGTTTTCATATTCCCATGATGAACATCTCACAGAAAGTCCGAGCTAATTGGTTTTAGGTTTTCCATCCAGTTTTCCCACACCTTTTTGAATTGATCCACCTAAAGTCTCAGAAAGTCAACGTTTCCATCACATATTGTGTATAACCTGAACCCAGTCATCGACCTTAGGTTCCTCATGCTTCATCCACCTTCTCTCTCCGTTATTCTGTAAACGTGTTTGTCCCCGAATCCTGCAAAAGCGATGTCCAGTTTCGGCAGCTACAAATGTGAGTGCGTGGGTCCGTTTTTAGCATCTCGCGCCTCTAAACTCCATCAGCGCCGAGCGAGCAAAGCCAAAACCCCACAACAACCAATCAATTACTCATCAGGTCTTACTTATTGAAGCGTTGAGCGCATCCTTCCACCCGTCCATCTGTGGAGCTGCACGCTCATCCTCAGCAAGGTCGCTCGAGGCCAGAGCGGGCCGGGCGGGGCGGGGCTTAATCTGGACAGGTCGCCGCCCATCAACCACGCCATTATTACATATTTGTTATCAATTCTCACTGCTGTGAGCAAATGTCACTGATAACCTTCTTCTTCTGAGGAAAACGTTGGTGTCGACGCTTTTCCAATGTCGAAAACTTTCCAAGTTCCTTTTTTTTTATTTTTAAGCCAAAAAATCAGAATGCCTCAAATTCTATGTTGCTGCTAATCATTATCATCTGAGGCTCTAATCATAATAATAATTAAATCCTCCTTGAATTGCATTTAATGTAAATTATTTGAGTTTTTTATAACCTTTCTTCAATCAAAAATACTGTGCCGTTGCATGAACAAACTGTCATTTAAAGGGTTAAAATCCCCCCAAATAATTAATATTTGATATAAATATATATATATATTTCAGGCTGAAGTTGATTAAAAAGATTGACTCATTTAAATTAGGAAAAAAACTCTTAAGGGTTAAGCACTAATTTCCTATATTCATAACTACTTGTGTATCTTTTATCTTCCATTTTTATTGCCTTGTTTTACTAATAATTCCAAATTACTTTGCTGCAGAGCTTCATCAGTCCATGTCACACACAAAGTACCACCTAATTGATTAAAAAAATAACTTTCAAGGAGTCGTTTTTAAAAAAGGTTGTTTAAAGTGTTCCGATGCGGCTGATAATTGTTTGTTAGCTGTTATTGGTATTTGGTTAGGTTTGCTTATTTTGGGGTAAATATCATTTCTTTCTCATTATTTCATGATTTTGCTCCTTTACTGTAATTCTCCATGATCTTAGCTGATATTTTATCCAGTATTTCCAAACATTGGATTATATCTGATAAAAATATCTGTTTTTTTTATGTAACAGAAGAAGCAGAATGAAGTGTCATCAAAGTTTGTGTTAAAATAGATCCATTATCAAAGCATGCGGCCACTCCCGACACACACTTTGCACCACCATGACGTCGTCTTGTCAGCCAGCTTTATCATAGCGCCCCTACCCACAATGCACCACGATAAGCTCACCGTCGTGCCGTTATTACCCAGCATCTCGGCAGGAAGCAGGAGGCGGCGAGTCCAGCAGGTGAAGTGTGGAGGCTCCTCAGGAGACGCTTCACTGCCGCCTTTTTTAATGTGACCAGACAAACCGTTTAAGAGTCTTTGAGGGCTCATGAAAGGAACCAGTGTTTATGTTTGGAAGCGGCCGAGGAACAAACACGCCCAGACAGACACAAGCCTCCTGTGTTGTTTCAGATCTAACAGGTGTAGAAGAAGAAAACGTGGCCTCGCCAGCAGTCGCAGCGCCGCCGGTACATTTAATTGCTGCCAGTCAGTCAAATGGGACGGCGGAGTCCACGCTGCAGACTTTTTTTTCAGGCTGACTAACAGGTTTTTCCGGTTGTGCTGCAACCAAAGTGTGATAATCTGCAAAATAAATAAATAAATAAAATCTGTCACCACATCTGACAAGTATAAATCTTAACACCGTTCACATTTTCCCTCTCGTTTATTTTAATATAACAGATTGTAACATTATGAGATTGCGCGTGTAAAGGTGTAAAGATGCCCCCCCCCCCTCATTTTTTTGAATATTATTCAGCGCCGTGGCAACACATTACCATTGTTACCATATGGCAATGAGACTTGTCAAAAACGCTCGTGTTTTGTCACATGTTCAAATCCGCCTCGTGCACATTGTAGTGCGAGGAAGGCCTTGTCAAAGTGAATAATTACCGAGTTACGGATCACGAGCTGCTGCAGTTCGGCCTCGTCAAGGTAAACCAGGCGGCGTGAGGCTTCTTCCTTCCAACACGCGGCCTGAGAACACGCTCAGATCTCTGGAATATTTAGGAGCTGCCTCCCCGTCGGCCGGCGCTGATACTCTGGCTAAGTTGGGGAGAATCTGACATGTCAGGTTACACCCACCTTGGGGGGGGGGTTGCTCAGTGGGCTGCGGTGTGAAGAGAACACTCCGGAGTGGTGGGAAACTCAAGTTGTAGAGTGTAGTGGAGGGTTCACGCTGTGTTCAAACTAAGCTGTCAAAAGGCCTGCCACAATAATCAATAAATCAATTCATAGCATGATAAAGGACAATGAACCCGATCGTTTTGCCTCAGTTTGTCGCCATGCGTGTTTGTTTTCATCGTCTCGTGCTTCCAAACAGGCTGGAGGTCAGGAGGGTTCACTCTGTGCGTCGCTCTCAGCACCTGGGCGGGTTGGTTCCATAGCAGAAAGAAAGAACAGAGTGAGCCCTCCTGTCAGTCATCCACTATCTTTGTCATTGGGGGCAGTTGGGGCCACTAACACACACACACACACAGTGAGCCTCGTGAAACGTTCTTGACATTCCAATTACAATGTTAAATACTCTTGAGAAATGATAATTTATTGCTTTTTAAAGGGTGTACTTGCATAATTATGGCAGATTATTAGTTAACAAATGATCTCAACATAATGTTGACAATAATATTGTTAATCAGCAATAAGTTGTGGGAAATTATTTAGTCCAGCAACATTTATTACTGTGACAGCCGTTGCTGTCAAACAAAAATATATCAGATTCTCCATGTATTGCAAATGAAAAACCACCCCAAATAAGCGGGTCCACACATGAAGATGATTAGGCTGCTTTTGTCCCAACTTTCCCTCTAACAGACCAGGGACGGCAAACGCCAGATTCTATAAGATGATCCTGTGGTCTGAGGTGTGAATAATACAGATGACTAAAACCCAATAATTAGCTCCGAAAAGGGTCGGGCCGACCAAAAATCCTCATGACTTTGTGAATTGTGACATGGAACGTAATGTAGCCAATCAAGAAGCAGCTGACTGAGGAACAAGGAAGCAGGCGAATACAAAAACAAGCATGGCCGACCTGTTTCTTCTTCGTTTTGTTTCTGTTTCTGGCTTGGAGGATGAGATTCTAGATGGGTGGTGGGACAGAACCATGGTGTGTGTGTTGAGATGATGGGAGTACACCACACACAGTACCGTCAAAACTGTTCAATGCCTGATTTTTTATCTTCATTTTATCTTCATGTGTGAAAATCACTTCAGATTTAGAAAATCCTTATGTGTGGACCCCGATTTCGGATTGGATCTTCCATTGCGGCTCATGGTTGGGTGTTTCTCCAACGTCCGTCTTCATGTTCTCTACAGCAAGGAACTATTTATCAAAATTTGAGGAGATGGTCTGTTGTGAGGTGTCTTAAATACATTTCAAACAAAGAGCAAAGGGGATAATGCAACATCAGAGACTGCCAAGGGATGTTGCAGCACAGATGCGCTAGCTAGTTAGCGATGATTACTCCGACCACTTGGAAGCTCTTGGCCAAGAACCTCTAACAATTAACAGACTGTCATGGCATTGTGGTTTTTGTGCTCTTCAGAAGTTTTCGACATTGGAAAAGTGTGTATTTTCGGGTTTGAAGCGAAACAGCCATCAACTGTAACGCTGATACCTTTGAAAAGCACTACAGCGAAGGTCAGGGTTGCAGTGTGGGAGCTGGTCACTGGTCTGATGGGGAGCAGCATGTCTGCCAACGGTGTCGATACCGATGTTTTCGTCAGAAGAAGAAGGTTATCCGTGACATTTGCTCACAGCTTTGCAGGTTTTGTTCAGGTTGGTCCTTTGGAAGAAGCAGTGTGATGAGCCCTTCCACTAAACTCAACTGCACCAAGAACTCCATCAGCAGTCACTTCCTGCCTCTTTGAAAACCAAATGGGCTCAGTCTTGTCATCGTTGGTGGTCTTCCTGTTTGCGTAGAGGTTCTCCCAATTACAGAAGGAATCAATGTAAGTCTGACCTCGGAGATGTAATTTTATTTGTACTTGTTTGTTCCGGGCTGAGTGGGATCTCTACAGCATAGAGCCTTATTGTGAGAGTTTGTTGTTTTTTTGTGTTTTTTTAATGCTAAATAAGGAAGCAGCAGTGAAATGAATGGCCTCCATGATCATTCCTTCCCCCTTTCAAATTCATTCAACAATACTTTGAACAACATTTGGCAACAATGGGAGTCATGCGAGCCTGTTCTGCACTCCTCTCAGCGTCCATGGCGAAGCTCCTGCGGCGTAATTGCTATTTTGGTAGCGTAGCGGAGTGCTAACAGCTGATTGAGAGCGGGTGAAGTGTGAAGTCAACGGCGGCAGTGGAGTGAACGTGGTCTATCTGTGAGGGCGAGCGGCAGGCGGCCCCCCGGGGCCTCCAGGCAGCATTAGAGGGAGCTGTCCCTGCCTTCACCACAGCTTTCACGCCTTGCTCTCTCTCTTCCAACGCAAATCAGAGGCAACACAACTTATCCATTTGAGATGCGGCGTCGATATGGATACAAAGCCGGCGCTATTGAGCCGCGGTTGTGTGAAGGATCGGCGAGGGAGCGGCAGACTGTTTACCCGTCTTCTGCCTCGGCGCTCGCTGCCGGTGGCATCAAATATTAACAAAGATCACCTGGTTCCACAAACTGACCAGAGAAACATCGTCAGACTGTTGGGTCAGGTGCGTGTTTAGCAAACGTCTGGGTTCATTTGTGGCTATAATCAGCAATTCAGCTAGTTGAAAATGACTTAAAGTTTTAATTTTCCTGACAAGTTTGGAGTCTGTTGCACCTCTGACCACAGCATTCGTGTGCCTTTTTGTTTTTCCTTTGCCAGTTTAATTTTAAGGGGGATTTTGAGATGCTGTATGAAGAAGATGCAAATTGGGCCAATTTCCATAAACGTGTTTGAAGCAAAGAAACAAGGCGAAACAAAGCTGGACAGGGTAAGCTAGGACACACCGGGCTATCATGAGGATAGAACATCGCTTTCATGTTAGGTAGGCTCGGCCATGTTCCACTGGACAGCCATTAGCCTAGCCTTTAGCCCTGCTAGCATCCCTTAGCCTTTGTCAAAGCCAAGGTCTTCCCATCTAGTTCTGCTTCTGGGCTGTTGTAGCATCCAAAACAAGCAAATGTTGTCAACGAGACCATTGCTTTGGTGAGGACGCGACCTCGAGAAGCAAAGGTCGCAGCCACATCATGTACTGCTCAGCCGGAGGGATGATTCGGCATTAGCCAGCAAATATGGCGTTGGGTGAAGATTCTTTTTAAGGTCACAGTGGGGACTCATTATGTTTGTCACACTGTCGATTAGCCGCTGAGCTGGTGAATGTACAATAAAAGAACAGAAAGTGCTCTCAAAAAGACTTCCTCTGTGTACTTAATTAGTCTTATCCAAGTCAGGAGGTGTGGGGTAACAGCCAAAACTCATCAACCAAAAAATTGGAACTCGCCGCCTTAATGTTTGGAGGTCACAAGGGCACATTTTTGGAACAAACAGGGGGTTTCCAACAGTCCGGAGCCTCGGCCGTCCCCATCCAGGCGTCCACCGAGTGATTGCAGGTTTGTTTTTGAAGGGTACTTTTGTGCAGAAGTTGGAGTCTGGCGATCTGATTCACGGCGTCGGCTGCTGGCAGGCGATCAGCCGCCTCCGCGAGCTGCCAGCGCTGCCGACACGTGACTGGCTGGGAAGCGTTGATGGGGCTGATGGAGTTGGAGTGAGTGGCGGCCCAGGCGGGTGGGGGGGTTTGAGGGGGGGGCCGGGGGGGCGGCGGCGGCGCTTTAGAGGAGGAGCTGGTGGGCAGCGGTTTGGGATCTGCGAGGAACAACAGCGTTGCTCCGGTGCGTCTGCTCCCTGACACTTCCCTAATCTGATAACGGATGAGGACAGGTTGCCTCCGCTGTACCTGGCAAGTACCTTCCCCAACCTGCACAGGCGGATTTCGGCGGATAAGGCCAGGCTTGGCAAATGCCGGCATCCTCCGGAGAATAGTTAAAGGGTGATTAATCATTGTTTAGGCGCCGAATGCGCGCGGAAGAATGAAAAAGCGGCGTTCCACACCTCTGAAGCAATTAATCCCTGTGATCTCCACCAGGTTTGTCTTGTAGATAAGTCAGGGTACAAAATTGTTCCTAATTTATCAACCCACTCATGCCATCCAGCATAAAACACACAATTTATTTGCAATCATTTATAGTCAAATTTTAAAAAGAGTGACTTTGCCACATCCAAGTACGCCTTATATTAGCTTCATATAAACTAAGTACCCCAGATTACAATGGGAATCTTGTTTTATTGTGCACATCTGGTGGAGTCACAATGCATTTTCACATTCGCTGTCTAAATTTTTGAGTGATTGTGGCATAAATCATTTTGCTAATCAGAAACATAAGTGACAAGGAGGCATCTCCCCTCTTGGAACAAAGGAGCAACATATGGCTCTAAAAGCACTCAGGTCTTTTATTTCCAAGGTATATAACCTGTGCATAAACCAATATTATTGGACTGATTTGCATTTTTCTTTCATTCCGGGCTCTTTTTCAGATCTCATATCTTTGCAGATGACTTCAATAATGGATAAGAAAAGCATTTCTCCCTCGTTATATATTTGATTCTCAACTTGAGTGCAGTTAAGCAAAACATAAGACTCGGCTCAATGGTTTGTTGCAAGGTGAATTATGGCGCCGTACTTTGCGATTCCAGGAGAACACAGACCGCGGCACGCTTGATAGATTTATGTAAATATGCGAGCCACCGCAAAAAAAGGAAAAAAGTTGAGTTCCCGCCTCTAATAAACTGCATTAACAGATGAACCAAAAACGACACTGATATGACAAGATGAATTCCTTTATTACGAGTGGGTTCTCTCCGGATCTCTCTGCACTGCTTCCAAATCATATTTGCCTCCTAAAATGGGAGGAGGGGAGACACACATTCTTGCCAATAATAGTAAAATGGCTCCTGTTTTAATTGCATCATTACGTACCCAATATCAGCAGCCTGCCTGCCAATATCAATATTGCCATAACATGGGTGGAATATAGATGACCCAGGGTATGCGTGGGTCTTCCATGAGTGCCTCCATGCCAGACTCATCCCATTGCCCGCTGTGCAGGGAATGGGAATGTAGGCCGGATAGCAGCTCGTCTTTCTAATGTCCCCCCGTATTCCCATAATTGCTGACGGATCTTGTTTGGATTTTGATGGCGGCTTGGAATCTGCGGTTGCTACACACAGGAATTGATAGGCCTTGAGGGAAACATCGCGTTACCCGCCTCGCATGTGTATGTGCGCCTGTCTGTACATGCGGAGATCAGCTCTTTTGGAACGGGGGAAAAAAAGAAAAAAGCAAGCGGAGGATAATGCGTTCATACATTACGATGATGTAACTAATATAAACGTGGGTCGGCGGGGTCGCTCGGGCTCCATAAGGACGCGCAAAGCAGCTGGTGAGGTGATGGCGAGAACACACGGCCGCTTCTAAGCCGGAGCCAGAGTGCAGGCGCGTCCATAGACCTGAGAAAAAACACAAGTCTGTTTTTCATTTCTGATCCGGCAGCACTGCACATATGGCACGGCGGAAAACTTAACAATTAGTAACCGCTTTGATGAAGGAAAATTGCGTCTTGTAGGTCCCACTTCGGATGCATTTCGCATATCCACATTAATGCATTCAGGACTGGAGAGTGAAAGATAATTTTACTGTTTAAATATTTCATTCTAGCTTAAAATTTAGCCCGTAATTAGAGCTCCCAAATGGCGAGAGCATCCAGTTTGTCCGTTTTAATTAGATTGTTGTTTAACTATTAATTATGTATCTTTGTGTCATATAGTTTTGATGCTAACAGATGGTGCAAGGGTTAGTGGCGGGACAGGATTGGGGGATGATTTATTTACCTCCACTCTCTCGCTAAGATCCATACACACTGGCGGCTCCTCGGAGGCTGGCGTCTGACTGCACCCGTGTCAGCTCGCTTCGTGACCTGCGGTAGCGCGCAGGCGGAGGCATAAATAGATGCGTTTTACACATTTTCATAAAGCACCCTGTGTGTGTGTAGGTGTGTGTGCACCTGTGTGTTTGCAGGTACAGGACAGAACACTGTCGCAGCGTGGAAATCCTCCACTATTATCATATCACTTTACTGCAGGGATGTACTGGGAAAACATCCTGTCCAGACCACCGCGTTCTCCTCAGGATTACAGGTTAATAATATAACATAATGTAATATAACTTAATATAATATAATATGATATAATATAATATAATATCCCACATACTGTATGAGGGACAACAATACATTAAAACAGGCCAAAGCAGGGGAAGGAAATGGTGAGTCTGATCATTTTACTTTTGAATCTGGTGAACAAAACTCGACACACTTGGCGCGCGG
>CAESWR010000148.1:719673-731830 GCA_903171835.1 Mullus surmuletus | reverse complement strand
ACAGGCTCGGTGGCCAGCGACTGCAGCATTATCAGTGTCATTCTGTCTGTTCTGCTCCGCTGCACAAGTCAGTCCATATGAGGCTTATGTAAAGTCCAGCTCCAGAGACGGTCGTGCTTTGGCCTCCGTTACTCATGCGCTAGCTTATGGAGAGACTCCCACTATTGTTGAAATAAACAAACCCTGTGGGTTTTTGGGTGGGTTTTTTTTGCACTCTTTTTTTTTTTCCATGTGTACTGTGTTTACGAGTCGTCTTAGAAATACCAAAAAGAAAAAAAATTGTTAGTCATATATTTGTTCACTTTGTGAGAGCTTAAGCCTTGTTCATAGAGAGAATTACTCTTCTGAACGGCGGATGTGCAAAGAAGTAAAGCGAGTGGTTACCAGGAAATGCGTATGTACATTGTGGGCAAAAAGTTTGGGCATCTATTGTAAATAATGTTTTCCTGATAGTAGGGGAAATAGTAATGTTAATTGCTTAACGCAAAATCAATTACTACAATCAGAATAAGAATGCCTTTACTGTCTTTGCAATAAGATATACAATGAAATTTGCAAGTACTACTACTATTTCGGTGCTGGTTAAAAGACTTAAAAAAGGAACAAATAGGATATCCTACATGAATTTATTTATATCAAAACTTTGACTGACAACATGAATAAATATCAAGCTTATTCATTTCCAGAGAGACTCAATTTACATGTTTTCTATTCGAGAAAAAAATCCAACCCCTGAATATACTGGCCTTCAAAGAGTGTCCAAACATTTGCGTAAAACCGTGCAAATCTGTCTAATCCCCGTTTCCACATGTGCGCGCTTGTGTGTTCCGCGTCCTCGTCCAGCTCGCTCCCTGAGCAGTGCCGTCACCTCAGCGCCGCGTTCCCACACACCCTTTGGCTGGCCCCTCAGACTGCGTTTAGTAACGTCTGTCTGCAATTGCTCGCCTCACTCCACTTGGAGCACGCAGCAGGAGTAATGCCGGAGCCGCGCGCCATCAGGCCGGTGGTAATCAGCTGTGCATCTGCTCGGCTCCGTCCCATGCGTACACTTCACTTATCTGTGTTGTGTCATGGAGAAACCGGAGCTGTGATGTCATTTAGACTCCCCGGGTATTAACTCCGCTCGCCGTTCCAAACGGCCATCGACTTCTTACAAAATGGACAGTGTTTTCCACAAGATACTAATTTCCTCAAGTCTAATTGAGTAAATATACTTTTCTTGTGTTTCTCTGTTTGTCTGCGGCCTTGATTGTAAATCATGTATCTTCACTGGTATTCATCCCACAATAATATGCACAGTCAGTTCTGCGTTATGTAAACGATCAGATTTAAAAGGAAGATTTAAATGCTTTACCTGTCAGCCTTCTGTGAGAAAAAGCTGCTATGAATAATAAACCTCCTCCACGTTCACAAACTTGCAGTCTAATTGATATGTGATAGGTGTCTGCAATATGAACGACATCTCCCAAGTGAAACCGTTTGCTTTGTTAGCCGATCGCCTTGGGTGTTTGTAAACTTGACAGCCACTACTAATCGATGCGCTCCCCTAAGACTCCACACAACCACATGCTAATAAAATGATTAATGCCACTACATTTATGGCTGCGACAGGAAAAGAGAAGAAAGCTTTTATTTGTCTGTCTGATCTCCCTGTTGCTCTGCGTGCCTATTGTTCCCCGAGCGAAGTTTGACACAGCTCGTCCTCTCAATGATATACATCTACCTGTTTGTTAGTGTCTATAAACAATGTAAATAGCAAAATAGAATATAAACTCCTCAAAAAAAGTTTGGAAACATTATTTCAGTCAGTCATGTTTCTCCTTCAATAATACCAATTTGTGTTATATTTTATACCATTAGAAAGCCTGAATAGTCATCTTTACTTCGAGATACAACTTGCAAGGATCATGGAATGAGCAACGCAAATGTGTGGGTAACACCCCAAAAAATGTGTAAACAACAGAAATGGATCAAGTTCATACTTGTGGCACATTTCTTTTTGTTTGGGGGGGAAAATAAATCAATAACGGTACACAGCTAAGCATGTGGGTAACGCCCCCAAAATATGTGCCAAAATCCGTCAAAAAAAGTTTGGAAATGTTATTTCAGTCAATCATTTCTCCCCTTTAATTATACCAATTGGTGTTGTATTTTATACCATTGGAAAGCCTAATTAGTCTCCTTTACAACCAGGTACAACTTGCAAGGATCCTCCATTCATGGAATGAGCAACTCAAATGTGTGGGTAACACCCCAAAAAATGTGTAAGCAACAGAAATGGATCAAATTCATACTTGTGGCACATTTCTATTCGTTTTGGGGGGAAAATCAATCAATAACGGTACATGGGATGGCTTTTGAGTGAGGTCTGGTGGGTTGAAACGTGATATCAGTCTGGCGAAACGGTCACGCTGCTCTGCCCTACAGTAAAGGTGCGCCCGAGCTGCAGTGACTTGACGGAGAGAGCAGAGCAGAGCAGCTACGGTGGAGATGTCGGCTACATCTCTGTGTGATTAAATTGCTAAACTGATCATTCCTTGCACAAATATTTGCCTGTTTTGTTTTTTTTCATGCTTTTTTTATTGTGATGTTTGTTGTTTTTTTACACCATGCGAATCCCCTTGATTAATGCCTCAAAGTCTGTAAATTTGTTTTTCTCACTTTCTGTCTTTGGTTGCGGGTGGAGTTTGTTTATCGCTGCTTGACAGTTTGAATCCGCTCTAATTGTTTCCATCAGTGAAGAGGAGATAGTTGGCAGACGATGTTCCCGCTCTCTCGCACTCTCTGTCAGGAATCCTATCCACATTGCTGGTGCCTTGAGAATTCAGGGTTGTTATGTTTTTTTTCTCCCAACCCCTTGCAGAACCATCCGTCCGGAGCACGTGGTTCGGTCGGTGTACAAGGCCACCGGGTGCACCGACAACTCCAACCACCATGTGATCTACCTGGAGCACGTGGTGGTGCGCATCACAATCACGCACCCTCGTCGTGGGGACCTGTCAATCAACCTGACCTCACCCTCAGGGACCAAGTCTCAGCTGCTTGCAAACAGGTAGGGAGGGGGCCGTCACATTACTCCTCTCAGCTGCCACCCGACCTCTAATGAGTCAAATATTTGTGTAATCGAGATGATTGCATTTATGTACATCTCCATTATCCTCTTAGATTCCCCTCCTCTTGGCTTGCTTTGTTAGCCACAATATATTTTTTATTTGGGTTTAAACGTGCCACTCTGCACCGGCTCGCGTTAACCGCAGACCATTAGAAGGGCCAGGGGGGCTCAAGCCGCCCGTGATTGTTTGTGCTGCTATTTGCAATACTTGAGCTCTTACCTCATTTGATTTGTGGGATTTTTTGTGTGTGTGCGCAGGTTGTTTGATCACTCCATGGAGGGTTTTAAGAACTGGGAGTTTATGACCACCCACTGCTGGGGAGAAAAGGCTGCCGGCGACTGGGTCCTAGAGATCTACGACTCGCCCTCGCAACTCCGAAGCCAGAAAGTACCCGGTGCGAGAGCGTAACAAATGTCTTTAATTAGAAAAAATAAAAGAAGAAAGATCATCCGCATCCATTTTCTTTGAGAATGGACCGGCAAGGGCACACATGTTGCTCCGGAGGCAGTAATTGCTAAGAAGACCCATTAATTTTACAGCATAATAAAGTCTCAAATGGAGAGTAGCAGTTTCTAAAAAATCTGTTGTCACTTCAGTTTTTTGGTGCACAGATTTTTCATAAAATCTCACACAGAATAATCAACTCTCACAGACATGCATGTGCTTTTTTTTCTGACATGCGCTTGTTTCCTCCAGGCAAGCTGAAGGAGTGGTCGCTGGTGCTGTATGGCACCTCTGTGCACCCGTACTCGCCTCTGCGCAGCGATAAGCCCCGCTCCACCGACGGGCTGCCTCCCGTTGAAGAGGAGTTCACAGAAGAGTACAATGGTAAGTGGTAAATCCAGACCGGGTCGCCATACCAACAGAAAATGCAGTCCTGTATTATGACATCATTGCTGTATCGGTCTCACAGTCACAGTGCTGCGACATTCGATGTTTGACGGTTATTAAAGGATGCAATCATCGTGTGTTTAATGTTTAATACCTCTATTGTGGAGGCGTATAAAATTGATTCCTGTGGGCATTGTTGCTGTCGTCTCCAGGTCCCTGCGATTCTGAGTGCAATGAGAACGGCTGCGAAGGTCCTGGACCTCATCACTGCAATAACTGCCTCCACTACTTCCTCAAGTTCAAGAACAACACCAGGTCAGGCTGCTTCAAAATGTCTGCATTACTGTCAATTTGAGATGCTGTACATCAGTGTTTTTCAACCTTTGTTGAGCCAAGGTACATTTTTTTCATTGAAAAAATCACCAGGCACCACCAGCCAAAAATGTTAAAAAATGAAACTCTGTAGCCTTTATTAACAATATAAAGTCTGTTCTGTCCAGTGACTAGACAGCACAGACACTCGACAATGGCACATTATTTGCAGATAACAATTCATTTGTATAAAAAAAATGTTTTTTACACCAATTAGGTGAAATTGGATAATTTCCCACGGCACACCTGACAATCTGTCGCGGCACAGTGATTGAAAAACACTGCTGTACACCAAGTAGTATTTCAGTGGCACCGTGTAACCGCAGAGCCCTTTTATGAACTGACTCTGGGTCAATTTGTGGGTTCATTTTCGAAGCTCACTGAAACTGTAATGATACAGATAGAAGATACATCGGCCTCGCATGTGATTTCAACAATGTCTGATTGTTTTAGAGTGCAAAGACCTCTGGGACACGGCAGACAGATAGTTGAACAGAAGGATCAATAGTAGCTGAGGGTTTTAATCAGAAAGTCTTGAAGATGTAAAGGGAATCTGGATTGAGTTGAATAATCACAGGGCTACATTTTGATCTGGTTTCCATGGTTGGAAGAAACCATTGCATAGTTACCATGTTGATTTAATAACTGGTGACATGGTGTATTATTAGAATTCACATATATTTCATATTGTATTGCTATTGAAACTCACTCGATACATTGCCGTGCTTTTATGCACATTATTAGTTTGTGTCTGCAGCATTACCAAGCATATTAAGTTGTTACTTGTTAATAGTGTTACTGCAAATAACATCTTTCAAGGCAGGAAGTGTAATGTTGTCACATCAGTCGAAGCACAAAGCTGAAACAAACAAACAAACAAGTGTTAGGAACAGTGCAAATGGTACAAATGTTCATAAAACGTTTCTCCACACCCAGTTAAAATCTTTTCCTAAAAACAGCAGGGCTTTATAAAACGGTCTACATGTGTATTTATTCAGTTTTAATTAAAGTATAGCGTGAGTTGTTTGTGTATGGCTGTAAAAGAGCATCAAGAATATGCACAATATGTGTATATGTGGTCATAAAGAGTCCACGTCTTGAATTCCCATTCTCTGTCTGGGAAACCCAACCTTGTTTTCCGCCATTTGAAGTCGGATGTGACCGCTCGTCCCTGCTATTTGCTCAGCTTTATGTGAGCGTGGTTTTCTAATGATGTGTCGAAGTCTCTTTGTGCGCTCGGATGTGGAGTTGCACGTGTGCACATTGGTGTGTGTCTGCCCTTAGGATCCCATTAGGATCAAAGTCTGTTGTAATTGCCTTTGTGTCGGCAGGTCTCTGCACTAATAAAAGGCAAACCGGTGCAGGTGCATGAGAATGTGCAAGCTTAGGGTACCGCCTTATCATTAGCCCACTTTAGAGGTGCGCTGCCCTTTCCTGCCACCACAGGGAGCAATTGATGAATGGAGATTGTAGGGAGAGGTGGGAGGAAGGAGGAAGGGCTGGTGGTGGTGTTTAACGTTCAGATAATTGCATTCATACATACGTGTTCGATGGTCTGGTCCCGCTGAAAGGTGCGTGGGTCTGCAAGCTTTTTTGCATTTCTGCTCGTATTCATTAAACGCGAGGCTGCAGCCAGGACTTTTCGAAGAGCGCAGGTCGTAAGTCCAATAAATCCTTTGAGGACACCTGGAAACTCTTTAAACCGATATTAATTTTGGACTTAATTTCACTACAATGTCCAACAGATGTTTCCACTTTGCCGTGAAATTAATTCTTTTGTGGAAAAAATTACTATATGTATTGATATACATTAGGGGCTTAAACTGTGAGATTCCCACTGACACGTGATGCTAATTCTACAGCGACATTAATCTCCCTTTTTTGCACATTTGCCATTTCTTCTGCGTTTTTGTTTTGGCACCGGCAAACAAACAAAACCACATCCTTTTGAACGAGCATCACTTTGGTCATTCAAATAGTCAGTTCTGATTTTAAGATGAGGGTTGACATGGTAAATATTAGCTTCCATGGATGTTTATGTCAATGTCGCGAAAGTTGACTGACAGTTTGGTTGCGCCTTTTCATCGCCTCTCAGCAAATAGCTGGATTAAAAAGCTGCGAAAATCGGACCGATTCTCTGAACACGTGTGTTTCTTGGCTCAACGAAGCAACGTTACCACATGCCTGACCTGCAGTGATTATTTTCAATAATAGAATTTCATAAATGTTTGGAATGATGGCTAAGAACATAAATCCAACTTGTTTTCTTTCTATGGCTTTTACCACGCTTTCATGTCTGCATAATTTCCTCAGACATCTGTTCACACTGACAGTGCGGACAGTCACATTGTGTTTTCAAGTTTTTTTTTCCCCCTTATTCCGCCATGTCCTTGCTGCAGGCATTACATTATAGCGTTGTTTTTCTTCAGTCGTTTTTTCATTGGTTGAATAATCATTGCAGAATAGCCGAGAAATGCTATTGACGTTGGAGGACAAACGACTGGCACTGTGTTCGTGCACACGTGGATTATGTGTTTCACACATGCCATATGTGTTTCTTGGCAGAAAAATGTGAAGTGTGAGAATAAGGCTTAAAGAGTGTGTACGTGAGTGTGTGCATTTTGTGCTCTTGAGGATTTTCGGAGATCTTTTTCACCTCAGGAAGGCAGCCTAAGGGTGAAATGAGGGGGCGTCGGACGACTGAAGTTATCCAACAGATGTTACACCTGTTCACCATATAGCAGCCGCACGCACACACACACTCTGCTCGCTCTGCTGCTTCTGTTTCCATCTGTCCCGCCTTATTATTAGCCACCGAGTAATGAAAAAAAAGATCTCACATTTGGTGATTATGCAAATACGTCTCTGCTTTCTTTCTGTAGAATTATATCTCAACTAGTTACACTTCTGTAGATTTAGTTTTATGTCTTTGGCAATCTCACAAAGAGTCTGTTTTCCATCATTCTTTGAGCTTGTTGACAGGATCCTGGGCTGATTTGCTCTTTAATTTGATAATGTTTAAGAAGCTCGGTCTCATGGATGGTTGCAGTGACACTCTAACCTCTCCCCCCCAATTAAATTTTCAGGATGTGCGTGTCCGAGTGCCCCAGTGGCTTCTTCCGCGACGACAGGAAACGCTGCAAGAAGTGCTCCTCGTCGTGCGAGACCTGCGTCGGTAGCCGCAGCGACCAGTGCACCACGTGCAGGTCCGGCTTCCACCTCAACGAGGGCGCCAACACGTGCGTGGCCACCTGCGGCGACACATTCTACCTCGACCAAGGTACTTCTCACTGCTTGCTGAACTGGAATGTACAAACTCTGCTTCATCAATCTACCAATAACTTCATACAGGGTTAAAATCAATAACTCCAGCGAAAGCAGCGTTAGCCTGCTAACTATGTAGCTAATGTTACTGTCAGCAGAGTCCCTATCCAATATTGATGTTGGATATCTGTTCAATGTCAGCAAATGAGTATCGGATTATATCAGCCTGCATTTAAAATCTCCGATATAAGCACTCCAATACAAGCAGTCCATTGCAGACTTCATTCCAGCACTTCTCTGTAGAATATTCTTATGTTTAGGTTAAAATGTATGTAATCCATTGGTTATGATAAATCCTTATGGTGCAGGAGTGAATGAAAATACTTAAAATAATCTAGACAGCTCGTGCAGCCAGAAAACACCACTAATGGCAGAAAAAGATATTTATATCACTTATTGAAGTCCCAAAGGTTAGAGAGCGGCTGCCACACCGCGAGAATGCTGTCTCTGACACAGGACGCCATCAACGCCGCAAATGAAAGGTGGTCATGACTGCTTCCACTACCTCAGAATGATGCCATCGTGTCCTTGATGTAATGTCTGGCCGCCGGGTTCTTCTAACGCTCTCACTGAAACAAACAGGAGTGAAAAGCCAAGTCGGAAAAATCACGACTAAAAAAGATCAGCCGGGTCCCCTCGGATTGACGGCTACATTTACAATAAACAGAGTAGCCGAGCGACGTTAACGTCCAGCAGATGCCGCGTGTGAGCATTTACGCGTCTGTCTCACGCTCAGCCTTACAACGCGTTTGCCAAACTCGACAAAACCGACGCAGGAACAACTGACTGGAAGGACGCACGCCTCCCAATTACGACTACACGCTGGGGCGCCGCCAGGCTGGTGTGAGTCCTGGCAGCCTCTGGAGTCTTTGGCAGCGCATCTGCCGTTATCACATCCAAGTTCAATCACAACATTTCAGCAGGCCAACGTGTAGTGGATGCGTTTTCTTTCCTCTGAAACAGCGGGCAGCGCCAAGCATTGCGTCGTGCTAAACGAGCTATCGAGAGTTTTCTCTGCCGACGTCAGACTGGCAACGAGCTGTAAGGAATCGACTTGGCGGACATTTGATGATCTAATCCCGAGCTCGAGCAGAAAGACTTGTTTATCTTGGATGTTGACAGTGTCATGGGCCGCGACTAATACATTATTCATTCATCTTAATTATTATTATTTCATTGTTTGGTCTATTAAATGATAATAGCATAAAAATAGCACAAAAGCCCCAGATGACATTTTCAACTGATTGCAATTCTGTATTAAGCTGTCAGCGTATCTCCCTGATAAGTAGCTGATTATCATTCATATTCTGAAGTTTGACTAATTGGTCAATAAACATTTTATCTTGACGGCGCGGGAGGGGGTGGGGGGGTTAACCTTAGCGTGAACTACAGAGACAGACATCAGAGGGCGTTTCTTCTCAGGAAAATCACTGCATTCTGTTCTGCTCCGGTGTCCAACTTTTAAACGATTTTCAGATTCCCGAAAGTCCATCACGAGCCGTCAGTCCCCTCCTCTCGCCTCTGACCATGTGACTTTTCAACATAAAAAAAAACAAAAACATGACGACGAAACATTTTTCAGTTATGTAGAAATCACTCCTTCTTAATAATAGTTGCCGTCACTGTTTCCCAGGAAAAAGCAAAACGAGAAGCTCGAGCAAGGCGGCGCTGTGAGTGCGTGTTGTGTCAAAGCCTCTCGTCTGCCTTTTGTAATATTCAGTCACATTCCAAACTCCCCCACCAATGCCATGATCTCTTTTTTCCATTCTTCCCCCCTCGTATATCTCGCCATCTTTCCCTCCTGCCTTTTGTCCTCCTGTTTTGCTCATTTTGTCCTCACTTCTGAACTTTCCTCGCCAGTCCTTTCTACCTTTTTTGGGGGGGGGGGATACATATACCTCTTCCTTCTTGGCGCCTTCTTGACAATTTGCCTTCTCTCACCGTGTCTTCCAGATTCCAACATTTGCAGGAGGTGTCCGGAGAACTGCAAGAGGTGCACGGCCGCCAACGTCTGCACAGAATGCAAAGCAGGGACGAGGTGAGCCGACAAGCAGAGCCGCTAATAGGTTTCGGGTGCTCCTCGGGGCGGCAGATGTCGTCTTCAGCGCCTCCCCTCCTCACACCAGTGCACCCACAATGCTCGCCGGAATCCTAATCACCTCAAAAATAAGAGCACTAAACAATACGTAGCATTTTGGTACCGCACAAACATGCTGATAAACACTGATTGATGTTTGTTAGAACCTGGACAGGAGGAAAAAAAGCCTGTTTGTTCGAGCAAAAGCGGATTGTCGGCGGGCAGGAGGACAAAACCAAAAAGACGTGAGAGACGGAGAAAAAAAAGCACAATCGTCCTCTCATGCCCTCTTGCTCCAGTCTCTGGATTTTGTCAAGACTCTCCCCACTGAGTGCCTTTTTGTTCTTTTGTAGTTTCAAGTTTGTTTTGAACACAACAGACAATAAGAACGCTCCATCCTACGTAACAAATAAAGATAAAATATGAGTTGGAATAAAGGGCCCTCCCCTCTAATAGAGGGTTCTGCAGTATAATTCGTAAATAATGGTTGGGCCCCTATTTGAGGGAATACGGTAAACAGTAAATATTTGAGGAGGCTTCACACTGTCACACAGATTATTTAATTTCCTCGTGAACACAAGTAAGCTTTTGTTTGTACTAAAGTACGTCCGTCAGGACAACAAGCGAAAATTGCCCACGTTCCATGCACGTCCCATTCCAACATTCACCCTCAACATTTTTGATACCAGTCCCATCTCTGCCGCGCTAACGCAGATAGCGCAGGTCTTTGTCAGAGTTGTGGTTCTCAGGGAGGGGAAATATTTTCTGTGCTGCTGCAGGAACATGCTCGCGCTCATTTAGGCGAGCGCAGCATTGTGTTACACCGCAAGTTGTGCTTGTGGCGCGATGCAGTCAGACCAGAGCTTTCCAGCCGTGTCCCTCCTGGGATGTATATTGAGTAAACGGAGTTTCACCCCGTGACCCGCGCTTATTAAAACCCACATGTACTCGTGTCGTGCGGAGACCCACGAGGAGAGCAGCCCTCTCCCGCTCCAGGATGCGATTCTCTCTTTGAAGAGGCTCTGATCTGAACCGTTCCGTTATACATTCAGACGTGCTGCAGTTCATTTTCTGGCCACCCCCACAGCAGCCGCTTCAAACCGGCACAGCTTGACCTGACGGTGGGCCGGGCGTTTCAGAGCGCTGGAATTCCTGATAGGTCACAAAGGAAACACTTGTGAAGCGTTTAAAACATTGCGGTCTTGAACTCCACTTTTAAGTGTGCGGCGTAGCCAGAGGTGGAGGTGGGGATGCATGTAAGCCATAATTTCCTCTGAACACCATCGAGACCACAGGAAGACACATGCTCACGCACGTACGCACACACACACACGCCTTCACACAAAATCACCCTGCTCTTATTCAGTTCACCATTCATGGTGGTTTAGGAGCAGAGGGGAAGGAGAGGACCAGACAAGAGCGTTTCTGGGAAACGTTAGCTAACGCGGACCAGCTGTTTTTCAGCTCAGCTCAGCGCGGCGCAGCGAGCTCACCAACCTGTCCTCGCCGCGACTCGCTGCATCTGGCACTTCCTAAATCAGGTGTACATGTCGGACAGAACTAGAACCAGTAATGGATCCGGGTGGCGTTCGGGTTCCCCCACAGTAGTCAGGGAATTATTTTATTTTCTATCTGCTGATAATTACGCAACAAAAAGGGGAAAAACATTGAACCCATTCGTTCCCTTTTGGAGCTTTATAACTTCACTTCACTTCAAATCACCTTCATTTATATGGCACTTTGCAGACATTCAGCAATTCAAAGTGCCTCACAGAGGCTAAAAACAACAACGGAAAATAAAACCCAACCCTCCCATCCGAGGAAAGAGCCTCCTTGGCAAACACTGGAGCTGAATTGAAACTTTAGGGCCTAAAACCGTAAGTACAGGTAAAATGAACAGGATGAACTTAAGTGACTAAAGTGTATTGAAAAGATTTAATATGATGAGAAGAGGAAAAGCATAGAGATAAATAAAACAGAAATAAATGAGTGAATAGATAAATAACTACATTAATAAAAGAGGTCATTTAAGAACCTGATCAAAAGGAAAAACAAAAATCTAAGAAATCAGTCAAAAACCTGATTAAAAAGGTGAGCCTTGATCCTCTTCATCAACAGTCCACAGTGTCTGCGACCCTGAGGTTCTCCGGCAGGCTGTTCCACGATCGGGGAACTTTAATTGAAAAGCTTTTTGCTCAAAGGCATTTTTGTTGATATCAATGATGGAAATGGAACTTTTGTGTGCCTGTGTTTGTACTCCCAGTCTTCAAGGAAACAGGTGTCAGATGACGTGTCCCGCGGGATCATATTACAACGGCCACAGACGGGCCTGTGAGCCGTGTCACCGCGCCTGTGCCACCTGCGCCGGTAAGCAGTCCGAAGCCAATAAGTCCAATAAGAACTTGATTCATTCAGGCAGTTGTTGCTAATTCCTTTCCAT
>CAESWR010000148.1:675814-688068 GCA_903171835.1 Mullus surmuletus | reverse complement strand
AAATGGAATGCAGCACCAATACATTGACTCTGTGTCTATATTGGCAAAGGTAATGTGATTCCTGGTGGTAAAAGGAAACCGAGTACTTCAGCGAAGCGTCAAATCTGCAGGTTAATAGTTTTGTTGACTACAAACGGATCTCTATCCTGTATTTGCAGCACATCCTTTGCATGGCTGCTCTTTCATTCTAGCAGGATGTCATGTTTTAATGGTTACACAAAGAGCCGGAGAGTACATTTACTTGAGTACAGTACTTGAGTACAATTTTGAGGGATCTGTACTTTACTCGAGTATCATTTTTGGGGAATACTCATGACTTTACTCAAATACATTTGAGAGGCAAATATTGACCTCTTTACTCCACTACATTTCTGAGTATGTGAGTACCTGTTAATTCTTCTAAAACAAAGAGGGAAAAAAGAAAAATCTCAGAAACCCTAAATTGTTGCATTGTTGCATTTTGCAGGCGCCACTGGTTGGGACGGCCTATCAGCAATCACCTTCAGCTTTGCGCCAAGGTCAACTCCATGGTCAGATAATGGAAACGAAACAATGGATGAAGACGCAGCAGGCCCAGGTCCAATCCGGGAAGGAATTCCCACCTCGCCAGACTATTTCAATTTCCTCAACAAGTTCATGATAGTTTTCGCTTCAAGTGTTTCCTGTGTTCACCAAAACAGAACTTCATCACCATCTACAAAAGTTCATCCTCCAACTTGCGTAAGCATGTCAAGGTACATACATTGAAATAAACTTACTCACATTTCTAAGCTACAGAAAAGGGCACTAAATGATTGGCTAGCTGCCATAAAGCCATAAAGTTACTTTTGAGTAGTGTAAATCACATAGTAAAAAGATTGATTTTACTTTCAATTCCTTTTACATTCTCCAATATATTAACATTAACATTTTTCATAACTCCATGTAGGATGTTTCTGTACATAAATGTAAGCACTGTGGCAGTAGTAATGCAATATTTAGAAAATGTACTCTTGATACTCAAGTGCTTTTAAAAACAAGTACTTTTACTTAAGTAGACATCTGACTGTAGTACTTTTACTTGTACTTGAGTAAAATTTAGCAAGGGTATCTGTACTTTTACTCAAGTAAAGAAGCTGTGTACTCTGTCCCCCTCTGGTTACACACACAACTCCACTGTCAGTGTTGGTGGGTTGATTCTTCCATCTGTAAAGTTAAACATTTTAAATCATTTTCCATCTCTGTGGATTTTCTATTAAACTGATTTGAAAGGGACACGCTCCTGTGTTGGAGGCATTGTCTGCATATTTTTTATGGTTGTTATTTTATTTTGAAAGGTGCATACAGGAAGTTTCACCCTGTGTGAGTTAAGACCTGAACATATCCACTGGAAAGGTGTACCGAGATCACACAGCTATGAGGCAATGGGAGATACAGACAATTGTGACTGGATTCAGAGGTAAAACACTTTGTATTCCTTTGTTAAGCAAAACATAAACCTTTGTTCAGAATTCTGCCTGAATTGCGTTGACTGTGTCATTGGAAAAGATTCCCCTAAATTTCTATTGATTACCTTTGTAGGCTTTACTCTTATTTTCAATATAGATTTAATTAGCACTGCAATATGATTTTATGTTGTGAGGGAAACCATCTCAGGGTATATACAGGACTCTTGCAATTCATTTAAATACTTTTAAAAAACTTTTTCAGGAAGTTCGCAATATTTTCTAATACTTCACCACTTTGAGCAGTAACCGTTTCCATCAGTGACACCTTTAACTTGACAGTTTTAGTTTACGATAAAGACTATAGACCACTATCATACAACAGAATTCAAATAATGTATTATAAAATTAATTATAAAATTATTTATTATATTAAATTATTATTATTTATGTTAACAGTTTAATTTGAGTTTTTTCATAAATGGATAAACTCTCATACTTTTACAATATTTTTTGGGACTCAAACTCTTGACAGCTAATTCAGAAAAATGCCTTCAAAAATGTAAGACCTCATAAAGTTGTGATAAGACCTTTCAATATCTTTTAAGGGTCCTAATTTCCCCCAAATTCATCAACTTTGAGTACTTTTCAAGACTCCGACGCTACCCCGAACCTATAATGCTTGCCTTTTTGAATCATTGACAAAGAACTATCAGTTAACCTGCTTCATTGCATGTAACTTTATCTCGAAAACAGTCAAAACGACCTGTTCCTCATTGCACAATTTCCTTTTTTTTACTCAGTGGTTTTCCCACCAAAAGTGACACGAACAATTCAGTTGTCTAGCCTCTGCTATCTCCACAACAAGCAAGATAAAGGAAATGTAAATAATGTTAATTATTGACTTGTGCAATAATTTAGTATAATGATTTAATTCAATAAATCACAATGGTCAAAAGGTAAATTAAACTCCAACCTGACTGAAAAAATTCCCAATTTCATCCTTTTTTGTCTCCGGTGATTGGAAAATATTTACTCCCTGGTGACCTTAATTTAAACCCTGAAACCTGACATGAATCTCTCAAAAGGTTGAGGTCATAATCTAAACAGCGGAGGAATGTGATGGGGCAATATTTGTAAAGCTGTTGATGTGACACCTTTGTTCCCATTTTTATTTTTTACAGCTGTTTGGCAAAGGGGTGTGCTCACATTTGCGAATTTCAGCAGGAATTTCCACAGGAAAACCATTTGTGATAACAAACCAGCCTGGATCCACGCCAAAGAGGAAGTCTTGCAATGAACTAAATTATATGAGTAAATGTTATGATTGGACAGTTGTGCTTGACTTATTCTAAGAAAGCAAAAATATCTAACCAATAAAAGCTGCTGAGTCGATTAGGGGTCTTATGTGACCCATGCAGGTAACCAGAGAATGTATGCATGAATGACATAAAGTGCAGCTGAAACACAAACTGTGCAAGCGTCTTCCTGTGGGATGAAGCTACTGAGACGAAGAAAGCTGTCACTGCAGAAGCTGACTATCGCCCTGGGATCACTATCGTCACTATGGTTGTTTTCTCATCTCACTGGGGCGAAGATGCCCTGGGACTCCTCTGTCAGGTACAGCGGGTTGGACTATACGGACAAAGATGGCTGCCCGGAGGCACTTTGCAACTGTTCTGCAATCATGAGGGGGGACAGAGAAGCGGTGGAGCAGGCCAAGTTACTGTCTCTCACCAAAGACTTTCGCAACAGCACCAGCATTCCTAGTGATTACTACATTAAAGCAACCAAAGACTGTAGGTATGTTCTCCTCACATTTCAGACATGTAAAATAATGGATCTGTGCAAGTCATCCATCCAACTCTCTTTTTTTCAACATCCAGGCAATTCAAGTTAAGTAGGAAATACTTGACATTTCCCCTGAGTCAGGAAGAAGAGGACTTTCCACTGGCTTATTCTATGGTTGTGCATGATAAGGTATTTGACAGTTTACAGTCTGATAGCTAATAGTTCAATAGAAGCAGGAGTTCATCTTCTGCTGCTTGATTGCTTTAGCTAAAGTATGTGCAAATCATCAAAAGAAACTGACTGAACTGATCTTTACACACTCCAGGTGCAGAACTTTGAGCGTCTGTTGCGAGCCATCTATGCGCCGCAAAATATTTATTGCCTCCATGTTGACAAAAAGTCGGACCAGTCGGTCCTCTCCGCCATCAAGGGCATTGCTTCCTGTTTCCCCAACATCTTCATGGTGAGCCAGCCCGTGAGCGTCGTCTACGCTTCCTGGTCCCGTGTTCAGGCTGACCTCAACTGCATGGCCGACCTCTACAACGCCAGCACCAAGTGGAAATACTTCATAAACCTTTGCGGACAGGATTTCCCTCTGAAAACCAATCTGGAAATTGTGCAGAAATTGCGTTCTTTGATGGGTGGAAACAACATGGAGTCAGAAAGGATGCCAGAGGGAAAACTATGGAGGGTGAAAAATTCTCATCACGTAGTTGATGGGAAAATCGAGGTACTTTTTTCAAAACACTATCACATTCATTCATATTACACATCATATGCTTGCTTGCTCTGTTTAATCAATTCAATCTAATTCTGTTACTATTTATTTTTCTCAGAGTACAGGAAAGCAAAAGGAGCCTCCTCCTCATAATTTGACTCTTCTATCTGGAAATGCATACATGGTGGCGAGCAGAGGCTACATTCAGAGCGTGCTGGAAGATGAGGAAGTACAGAATCTTATAAACTGGGCCAAAGACACCTATAGCCCTGATGAGTTTCTCTGGGCAACCATCCAACGCATGTCTGGTGTTCCCGGGTCCACGTGGATCCACCCCAAATACGACTTGACGGACGTCATGGCCATTACACGGCTAGTGAAGTGGTACTGGCACGAGGGGCCGCGGGACTCACTGAAAGCAGCGTACCAGGAGTGTCACGGCACCCACGTCAGGGGAATTTGCGTGTATGGTGCTGGAGACTTGCAGTGGATGCTCGAGAAACACCACCTTTTTGCCAACAAATTTGACTTAGACAGAGACCCCATTCCCGTTTACTGTTTGGAGAAGCACCTCAGAAAAAGGGCTCTGGCTGCGTTAAGTCAGGGAACCAGAGATTTTCTTTCCATTCCTGGCAACCTTAAATGACTGAATTACTTTACGAGCAGCTTGTTGGCTGCTCAAGATCAAAGGTCAGTCAAATAATCTGAAGAAAAATGTCACGTTACGGATTAATCAATAACAGATTAATCTGTTACCTTTAAACAATCATTTTTATTGCTTTGTAATGTGGGGAAACATACTGCAAGCTAACAGCAGCTTCTGAGAGGGTTGAGTTTTCCTCTCAAACATATGGAGCTGAGATGATCACAGACACACTTGCATAAAGTCAAAGTGCTGCTTTTCAATCATTCAACAGGTATAATTGAGACTGTGGATGCATGTTGGCCTTTTGTCCAAAGTCTGTTACTTTCATTGCACGCGGTCTTCTGTGCTTCAGCAGGGCTATGAAACACAAATTATTGTGCGGTGACTGAAGTCTGGTTAAATGATTAAGACTATTTCCTGGAGCAGCTGTATGTTCTATTTCTGAGGATATTTAATAAAGCAAACATATTTCACATATTTTGTTTATTTTACAACAAATGAATTTTCATACAAGCCACAAACAAATGTATACAAATATAATGAAAAAACATAACCAACAAAACCCCCCCCCCCCCACATAAACCTGCACAGAAGACAGTCTCCTCACTGTCTTGTCTACCTGTAAACCATCGATGAACGTGACTCCATACCGTCCATTTTCTCACTCGCACACCCCTGAGACACATCACGACTAAAAGAGATCGGTGACAACTGAGAGCATGCAACAATGCAACAAATGACTGCAGCTAGTAGAGATAATTTGCTGCTCTAATGATAAGATATCGTGACTATTTTCACAGTGATATACAGGAGAGATGAGGCTTGCTTGAGGGTCACTCGCTGACATGTAAAAAGTGACATTCCATCATTGTAATGTACTCCAGAACGGTTCTGGTACATGTCTCCCAAACCTGACCAGGTAGGTTCAGTTCAACATTTTTTAATTTCTTGTCAGTTTGTTGAAATCATCTGTCTGCGAATGCTCTTGTAAACATAGAATGTCTAAAACCAGGTCTAACCAGGTTTTTTTTTTTTTCTTTATCATTATTGATAAAGTTACAGTCACGGTCATTATTTTCCTATATTATATCGGAGCTAATGTGGAAGTAATGAAACTGTTGTTTGGACAACTACTATTACAGTGGAGTAACAAAACATTCAGCCAGGGACTGTAGATTAATACAAGGATGTGAACACAGCCAGTTGGTTAGTAATTCCTCGGAAGCGATCCAAGTGAGAATCAGAGCATTGTTCACGTATGAAGTCAAACGAAAGGGGAAAAAAATGGAATGGAGAACACAATCAAGTGCTGTGTTGAGTGCAGTAGTACACGATAAAGCGCCTTCTCTTCAGTACAGGGCCCGTAGCGCTGCACTGCAAATACATGTTCACCATCCCCATGTTAGCACATTCCTCAAAGAACGAACAATTACTCGTACCGCGGCTTCTTTCTAAAACCCTTTGCTAGTTGTCTGTGAAACAACCATGTGCTCGGGACATGCTACAGGTTGGCTTATATTCATATTCGCTACCGTAGAGCGCAGCGCAATCCACGGAGGAGATGGGAAGTAGACGGGCCTCCTGCGTCAGACGACCGAGTTCCCCTTCCGGTCGGCTCTGAGAAAGGAGAGACAGGGAGCCTGAGAGTCAATTTTAGCACTGAACATCACACGACATTCTACCCACAGGATGACATTTATTTAGACTTGATCTGGAAGGGGTCACAAAACTTCAAACAAACTACGGGAAACTTGGTGGAGAACGGCTGAAGGAAAAAAAGCCATTCAATTTTGTTGCAGATGCACAAGACGTTGGATGCACTGAGGGAACACCGGACCGGCTAAAGATGTACACAGATCTTTGTTTTCTCAGTTCACAAAATAATTTATAAATCTAAGACAATCATTTATTTTTTCACGTGAAAACTATCTGCTTCTGTAGTTTTTTTCCCTGAGAAATGTGTAAAATAATACTCTGCAGGTATTATTTGTGCTTCCTCCAACTCTCAATATTCTTTGTTGAATCATTTTAAAAACAAGGAAGAAGCTTCAGCAAAAGCTTTTATGACAGATTTCACTGGTTAATCGTTAACCTTCCTTTTGATATGATACCATTCCATACAGTGCCAAATCAGACCAAACCCAGTGTTCCCACGCTTTGAGGAAGTGCAGGTCTACAATAGTTGTATGTTAACAGAAACAACTTTCTTGTGAGTTATTATAATACATTGAAAATGTATTATATTATTATATTATATATTATATACATATATATATATATATACATATTATATATTATTATAATATATAATTAGCCTTGACACCACCTTTCCTGAGTGAGTTAATGTTTAAACTATTCGTCAGAGCTCCACACCGATTTTGCAATCCATTCTCCTGTTATCTCCATTTTCCCGCTGATGACTTTTGGATATTACATTACCAACCATTAGAACATAAAGAAGTAAGTGTTAAAGCGAAGCGGTAGGAATGTGAAAACGCACAAATTCCTGTACGTCTAACTGTAAGTTCGCTGGGTGTGGCACATCTCAAATGAACTCCAGGGATGCCAGCAGAGCATCTGTCGCCTCAGCCCACCCGGTCGGGCTGGTTCTCCGACGGTGGCGTAATACTTACTTGGCCGCCGTGTCCTGCAATTCCTCATCCAGCCTGGTTTAGCATTAAAATGGAAGGCAGAGAGCAGGGGGTTAGTGAGAGAGGGGAGGGAGTCGACAGGGGAGGCCTCACTGTCAGTACACATGCACACATTGGGAATTAGTAGCCTGCACCAACAGTGCCATAGGAGGGAGAATGGAGGGGGAAGGAAAAACAAGCATCGGAGCTTCCAAAGTATCTCAGGAGGAAAGGGTCAAATGCACAGCAATGCAGAGGGTGAACTATTTGACACACACTAGAGTTTATAAGTTGTGGTTGATCAAAATCAACTTGCCCAGTCTAAAAGGCATTCACTCTGTACATTTCTACGTTATACTGCTAAATAAACGGCAAATTTCAAGTGCAACTGGCAGGAAGTGAGCTGGATTCAAGGGGGGCCGCATGACAGTAATTGAGGAAATGTATGTTTTCCCTCATATTAGGTTGGACAAGGACACAGCCAGAGGTTAGTTACGTGTGCACAGAGATTTTCCGGGGACATTTGCACATCCAGCTGATCGGTGCAGGCAGGTTAGTTGATTTACCTCATGCATGCAAATTTGTGTATGCGCCTCATCTCGTCATACCTTGGGGGAAAGTGAGAGATGTATGAGTACGCCTAATAGACTTTTTAAAACTTAATGTAAAGCTTGTTATCACCGATCACGGAGAAATGTATTGATTATTTATTGATCATACTTAATGCTGGTGTTTTAATATGTCGGAAAGGCTTGGAAAAATGAAAAATATATCTAAAGATCTCTCTAAAAATCTAACTAAAAACTAAACTGTATTTAGTGTGTGAGCACTGGCTATGTTTTTTTCTGCCTTCAACCAAGCTATTTCCCCGTAATTTTCTCTGGTTCTACTACTTGTTGAATAGGTTGTAATTGTTTTGTCGAGCGGGTTAATCCTGAGTGGGTGTTGTGGAATTCCTGTCGAGAAAAAAATGCAAGGTAATGGCAGAGAAGAAGGCGAACAGGACTGGAAGGCTACAAAACAGTGTGAGTTTATACCGTCAAAAGACGTTGACACTCATCCATAATTGTGCACTCACTTGACAATGCTGGATGGAATGTGGACGTACTCCATTGGGATGATTTCTCCGAGCTCCTGCAGGCTATTCACATACTTGATCTTACTGCTAAACTTTGAGCTGCAACAAAAAGCAAACATATTTCAACAATCTAGATACAAGCATGCTGGTTTCTATTGTAAAAGCTCATTTGCATAGGAATTCCAGACTTTGACGGAACTGTGACCGTTTGAGTTGGTCATTGTCTCTATGCATCTGTATTCATAAGCTGATTTTGTGCGCTTTGTGCTCCTCTATGGTTGAGGGCGTCACAAACACTTGAAAATGCATCAGTGAGACCTTATGAATGGTCTGGTGATTCCCAGCAATGTCCTTATGAACCAGGAGGGATGGACAATGATGAACATCTTCAGGTTTTTCTTTAGTCTGTAGAATAATGGCAGAAATATGTCAGTTACAGATCTATAAGTAAAGTGGAGTCATTCAACCACACAGGTTTATCGGCCGAATACACAGGGGCGAAAAACAGGAAGAGTCTGTGTGTGGAAGTGACTGAAGAGTTGATAGTACACTGTATTTTGTGTTACATTTATGCAGCGTGGAACAATGGAACAACAAAATCATTGTCCCCGGCATGTACCCTACTTTCAAACAATCCCACAATGCAGTGCTTCACATTTCCCCAGTTGTGTCAATCTCAATAAAATAATGTAGTACAGTGTTTGTGTTATTCATCATTACAGGATTTGCCAAATTTGCTACAGTAGATTCAGTAGATCCAAATTCCAATTTCTTTTACACAATGTACGTTTGATTGTCCAAATCCATGATGTTTTTTTAAATTCAGAGTCATTCAGCGACAGCACGCCAGTTTGTGTGGGTCTCACCTTCTATCAATCATTTGATAGCACTTTTTCATCCAGGTGAAGCCAGGCATCCTCCTGCGAGGAGTGGCACCGTTCAGGTAAACGATCATGTAGTCCTCAGCCACCATTAATTCCAAGGTACTTATTACATACCTAGACACACATACAATTAAAACCAGATATCATCCATGACATTTGTTTATCTAGATGAAGATAATGGCAAGATTTATTATAATAACCTCCCTCCCAACCCATTAAAATGGCTAAAATACTATCCAGTTTACATGACAATACTACACTGTGCTTCTAATAATGACACAGATTATAGGCAAGACTCTTGATAAGATATGAAACTGGTTCACCCTGCAAAGTGCTTTAACCTCAGCAACCCTCGACTCCTTTGGGCACAATAAAGAAGACAACGCATCAGCATGAGCCTCCAGGACTCCTTTTATCGTATTGTGACAATAGAATTTTTTAGATAACAAACGGGACATTGAGCTTCAAGGACAGACGACCGACACTGGGCGAACCTGCGGGTGAGGTGACTCTTCTACTGTCAGTCATCCCTTCATCCAAAACGCTCCAAAACAAAAGTGTCTCGGCCTTCGCCCTGCGTAACACACCTGACTGCTCTTGTTTGTGTCTTTTGTCTGTTTTTATCTTTTTAACCTTTAGACTTCCTTTACTACTTTCTGATCTGATCTAACTATTGCTTTTATTTGTATTTCTCCTTTTTAAATTATTATTTTTCATGTTTAACTGTTTCTGGCACACATTTCTTCTGGTACACTTGGTTGCCCTGGTTCCTGTCTAGTACATAGTAGGGTTTACTTACAGGAAAAGATTTTCCATTACGTAGTTGTAATTTTCACAGTCACTGTCTGGTAGAAAGCACGCTGCAAACACGATAATGGCATTTTCCTCAGCATAATATCCTGAAAGCACAAAAGCAAAAAAAGTTACTTGTCTCACTTACATATATGGAAAAAAAACTTGGATCTTTTATGAAACCTAGCCCAGAATTGGGTGCATAAGGACAATAAATTGTGGATTTTTTTTCAATCATTCAGATAATGTGATGATATGAGTATAAAAATAAATCTCTAATGTGTACAGTACTGTGGACAGGATGTATGAGAGTTAAACAAGAGCATTTTTTCACAGAGTGTGCTCACCCCCATGAGAAATGACTCTCTTGTAGGGCTCAATGCACTTCATATCAATGCGATGCTCCTGTTCTCCGATCACCACGCTCCTCCACAGCCTGCTGTCCTCAGCCGCTCTGCTTTCTGCCGCCGCCGCCTCGCTGGATGCTGCTCCTTCACCCGAGTCTTCTATTGGGGACATCACTGACAGTTGACGTTAAAGTTTTCTTCAAGTGACGCGGGGAATTTAGATTTGATCCCTCTCACCGTGTCTGTTGAACTCCAGCGAGTCGGCCTCGTCGGATGTGTCAAGCTCGTCTATGTTGACATCAAGGTCGTCCCCGGTATCCAGCGCCTCGTCTTCTGTGTCCAGGGCGTCTTCAGAGAGGAGAGAGCCTTCGCTGCGGTCCAGGGACACGTTCATCGGCGGAGCTGCTAACTTCCTCCTCTGATTGGAGCCAACTGATAGATCCACAGAAGACGGTGGGTCTGGGTTGAGGAGAAAAGGTGTTATTGTCCCTGGTAATAAGAGCACGTCTCCTCCATCCATCCATTTAAATAGAAGAGAAATCATGTAAATGTAGGTGTTTACCTTCCTTGTTTTCCATGTCCTCAGCATCCTCACTGGAGGCCGTCTTCATCATCACCCCTGCAGCGGTGTCTCCTTGTTCCCTGCTCAGAGGCACAGAGAGACAATAATGATCCAGGACATAAATTATCAGGGCTATCACCACCACCACCACGGGCACAGCCACGCACAGGACTGGGCCAAGCAGGAGGAGAACAACCATCTACAAAGTGAGGTAATCTAACTTTTCCCATGACATTGAATGAGGGGGAAAAATCTTTTCAACTGTGAACAAAAAGTTGGAGAACCAGACCGAGAGAGCCGAAGCAACTCTTCGCTTCTTCTCAGGCTGCACGTGTGGGCTGAGGAAACAATACTGAGCAGTGTTGCTACCTCCCCCCAACGGCAGCCCCCTCTAACAGATTCTGATTAGCATAACGCCTGCTAACAATAGAGGGGAGAGGAACCGAGAAATCCGAGCACTTGATCATAGTAACACGAAAGCACACGCGTTCAAAGCTTTTTTTTCTAATGTAAAATCTCCAACACAGCACCAACCTTTCCCTCTCCTGTCCTCCCAGTAACTGAACCACTCTTCCCACAATCCCAGTCACATGACCACTTCATTATGAGAGGATCTGGCGTGTACGCACACACACACAATAAAAGACAGAGGAGGGTCGTGTAGCCCGAAGAGGGGGTAGGTCATCAGAATTACAAAGTGGTGCAAAATAACTACCATGATGGAACTGTTAACGAGGAGCAATTAAGCTGCAGCGCACAGGCACAATGTACAAGCATGCATGTAAACACCAGGCGCTATTATTAGAGTTTTAATTGAGGGGAAAAGACAAATCTTACAGATGTAAAAGGATTCAAAGTTAGGAATGCATGGATTAATTAGGCATATGTTGGTATTATATTTGTATGAATTTGCACTCATTCAAAGAAGAGAAGTGTGACAGAAGACTTTAAAATTATTCCTCTTATGAGACATTTGCTCACTGGCATAAAGGGGCAATGAATTACAGCACGATAAAACCCCACCAGCATCAGCTATCGGCCAATTTGTTCAACATGGGTCCCAAACCAAAATTTCGCAATGAGTGCATCTCTAATTACAGTCATTATCTCGAATCTTAAAGTGTTACTTCTGCTTTCGTAATGCACTCGCAGCAAAACATCGCAGCCAAACCCTGACCGTGGGTTAAGACACATGCATGACATTTGCAAAGTTAAAAAGTTGCTACTTTTAAGATCCAAGAGGCAGCACACTGTTTGACGAGGTTTCCATCAAAATATACAAATTTTGTTTACAAAAAACAAATGATCCTAATTTTAATCAGACAGTGGTGTTATTATTGTAACCAACCTATTATAATATTAGGGTGGTTTTAAAAAAAAAT
>CAESWR010000148.1:606295-626769 GCA_903171835.1 Mullus surmuletus | reverse complement strand
TCCATGAAGTGGGAAATGTTTGTTTATGTTACAATTCCTTATTTAAACGTTTTTTGTATCTCCAGATGTCCAGTCAGAGCAGGAAGGAGCTGCCTCACCTGTCAGCATGTTCCGGCAACATCGAAGATCTCATGTTGAGAGCGTACGACAGTTTTGACGTACAACTTAGCAGCCTGCAGTTCCTTTACAGCAAACCAGGTACAAGCAGGAGAATATATACAGTGAGAAAATGCTATGTAAAAACTGCTCAGATATTAAATTGTAAATCAATTCTTTGTGCAATAGACGGCAACTGGAAAAATGCCCGTAAGCAGAGACAGTCGCCGCTCCACATCCTTGAGCCAGTGGATTTAAAAGTGGTGTTCAGCAGAGCGATGGTGGTCAAAGACACACGCATGGCAAAGTAAGCATTTACTGTTCAAGGACTACCAACATAGATTAAATATCATCAAAAAGTAAAGGAAACAAAACGTGTCCCTTTTGTTTGTAAACATTAAGATTAACTTACATCAAAGTGAAAAGTCAGTGATTTTTTTGTTGCGCTTTTTACAGGTATAAGATGTCAGGCGAGCTTCCTCTCTTTTCTCTGCGTATTTCTGATGTCAAACTCCGAAGCGTTCTGGAGCTGGTAGACAGCATTCCACTGCCTGAGAGCAGATCAGCACCACGTGGCACTGCTTCATCGTCCACTCCAAAGGTAGGAGCAGAGAGACACTCCCAGTCAAAGCATGACATTTAGAGCGAAAAGAGTTTCTATGCTGGCATAGACTATGGCATTATATAATAAGCTGTCAATTGAATTGTATTGATTAAAAGCTACTGCTAGAGCATGCTGTGTTTTTCTATTTTATTTTTATAATTTTATTATTTTTTGGTGATTCTGTCTTCAGCCAAGGCAGTTCACTCCACAACTCACTCCCAGGAGACCTCTTACCATTGCGGACCACCGCTCGTCTTTGATTTTTGAGTCATGCGAGACCATCAGCATCACCTCACTGGGTATGTCACAGATGTTTATTCTGCACATACATACAGTCAGACGCTCACCATCATACCGCTAAATATAAAAAACGCCTTATACTCTTGCAACAGCTTCATCGAGTGTGTGTATCTTTGATTTCTCTGCCAATCTTCAGGGTCAGAGGAAGATCTGTTCTATGACGCCCCGAGCTCTCCCTTGGGCGATGAATCGTTCTTCTCAGACAAACCCATATCACTGCGTTCCGTCAGCCTGAGCAAAAGAAAAAGCCTCATCAAGGAAGAGGCTCAAAAGAATATGACTAACTTCGTCTTGACATTTGAAATCAGTGAGGTATTGAGATGCAGGTTTTGGTGTTCATTGCTCTGATGTACTTTTCTTTACTCTCCGACTAGTTTTCAACTTTTTTTGGGGGGGGTCTAGTTTTCTGTCCAGTTGTGTCGTCTGTCTGATGGTGGGGAGATCACTGTTCTCCACCTGGACATCGAGGGTCTTGGCACCGAGCTGAAACTGCGCACCTTTGACATGACATCAAACACCTACCTTAAAGAGATCTGCCTGAAGTGTCCTGAATACATTGGTCAGTACTTACTGGCAGGACTGTGTGTCGCATCAGTTGTACTTTTACTTTGCTCGATTAAAAAACATCCATTGCAATTTTAAGCGTTGCTTGGGTGGGTCTTGTTCGCATTTTTGCTTTATCCCGTTTTATTCAAATCCCCCTTGCAGATTCCGATGAGAAGCAGGTTCAGCTGTTGACCACTCTAGACAACACAGAGGACGACCTGCTCACGCTGGAGTATATTAAAGTACTTAGAAATAGACCTTGATCTCATGAAATGTCTATATCCAGGGTATTTTTCTGAATTGTGCTGATTGGCTTTCTTGTTTATATTTTGCCCAGGCTGACAAGAATGGTCCGGAGTTCAAGACTACGCACAACAATACAGAGCAACTGATCAAGGTGAAGGAATTTCATTTAATTTGTTATGTTTTAGATATTATTCTCTGTTTTTATTTATTCTCTATTTTTTATTTTCTAATATTTCCCATCAGGTGACCTTCTCATCCATGGATGTTCATCTACACACGGAAGCTCTCCTCAACACCATGAACTTCCTCAACAACCTCCTCCCTCCATCCATTAAGAAGGAAGGAGGGCAGGAAGAGCTCCCCCCAATCCCAGAGGAAGATGATGCAGAGGAGGGGAAAAAGGAAACAACTGTAGCAAAGAAAAAAAGTATTGTTATATTATATGTTATATTTTACATGTGCCATTCCACCAATAGTCATTCAAAATTAATATTGCTAGAGCTGCATTGAATTTCACACACTATACTGGTACTTCAATATTTCTTTAGATTAATCTGCTTTCTTCTCATTTCACCTTTTTAACAGCTTCAAAGCCTTCAAAATTTGCAGATGTCATAAATCTGCATATCAGAGCTGATCTCCGCTGTCTGAAGGTCCTCATTCGAGGACAGAAAGCCAAGATCTCCGAGATCAGAATAGAAGGTATACAACTAAGAATAGAAACTATGAAAGACGGTTCTGTACAAGTTAGTCCTTTACATATGAATCTTTGACACCACTTGTTTCCCAGTGCAGCCCTCTCACGCCCAGGCTGCTGTTAATGCTGACACTTGCTGATAAACGCTTATCATCTGTTTCTCTCATCTCTCTAGGTCTAGTTTCTGAGGTTCTGATGAGGAAAAAAGAGATGAAGGTTCTTGCCCGTCTGAAGAACATTGTGATCATAGACTGTGAGAAAGATTCCTTTTACAAGAAGGTATGCTCAATAAATAACCCTCATTAAGAAGATTTGGAGAGTGTGACATTTAAACTGTTTTTTAAACTCACAAATCCCCTCAACTTCTCTCTCCTCTCTTCTTCTGGCGTACATCATTTGACTCTTCATAAAGTGAATATGAACTCTGCTTCCTTTAATGCCGTCTTGTTTTCTGTTATTCATTCATTAGGCCGTGTCTATCGCTGATAAAGAAGTGTTTGACTTCCAAATGGTGAACTATACAGATGCAACAGATGGTGACGCCTATTTGGACATGTCGAATGTTGACACTGCCGTCACACTGACTGTAGGATGCATTCAGGTCATCTACCTCAACAAGTTTGTGTCCTCTATTTTGGTAAGAACCACATCTCTTGTCATTACCCAGCATTTTTAACTGTAGACTATTTCCATTATGTTCTGTGTTGGATGTTCTTTGTTTAAAAAAGCATTGAGAGATATTTTATGCTCATAAATGTAAAAACACTTGATTTTTTCATATTCAAACAAGATTCCAGTATGAAATAGGCCGCAAGACTTTGTATTTTATGACAGGAGGTGCAAATTGTTTGTTTGTTTTCATGCTGTTTTGCTTTGACTCCAGCGATTAGTAATTTTTTCCCCTTCCTTCCTTCCTCACAGGCATTTATAAATAACTTTCAGCAAGCCAAAGAGGCTCTTGCTGAGGTGACAGTCCATGCTGCTGAGAAGGCAGCGTCAGGCGTGAAAGAGCTGGCTGAGAGGAGCACGCGGATTTCTCTGAATGTCCACTTCAATGCGCCTATCATCTTCCTCCCCCAGTCATCCTCCTCCACCAATGTCATTGTAGCTGACCTTGGCTTGCTGTCTGTGAAGAACACATTTGCCAAGCAGCCATCAAAAAGTGATGCCAAGATCCCACCTGTTGTGGATGTAATGACTGTTAGGCTGACAGACCTCAAGATGTTCAGGTCGGCGTGCAGCTGTCTTCACAGTTTTTGATTTAAAAAGTGTTTGATGTTCTTTTAACAATCTCTCTGATTTTGTTGACCCTTACAGAACCACATTCATGAAAGGAACGTTTCAGGGAGAAACACAAATATTGAAACCAGTCAGCCTAGACTTGGAAATCCAAAGGAATCTTTCATCCAACTGGTACCACAGCGTACCCGACATAGATATTTCCGGTCATCTGAAGCCCATGAGTGTATGTAATTGTTTCTGAAATATGAGAAGGAGAGCGATAAAAATGTTACAATAATTAAGTACTGAGTATTCTGCCATCCTATGTCTGTTCCTAACAGTTGATCTTCAGTCAGGCTGACATGACGGTGGTCCTAAGAACACTGAGTGAGAACCTGTCAGAGAAGTCTGATGCCGTCCTCCAACCAAGTCCCCACACAGAGCCCTCCTCAGACTCTGCTTCCACCAAAGAGTCGCACGGCTCCGGAACCACCGGACCAGCCAGCAGTAAGGCACCAGAGTTTGTTAGCCTTCGAACTGCGTGAGACTTCAGATTTGGATTCTAATTTGCAGAGATTCAGGATCTGCACGTTATGGAAAGTGAAAATAAGCTTTCAAATTGTTTGTTGCCTCAATAACTTGTCTTGATAACTTTCTCGTAGGTAACACGGTGGTGACAGCAGCTGTTGTGGAGACTCAGAAAACCAGCAAGTTAAAGACCACTCTCAAGTTATTCTTCAAGTTTGACGCCATGACATTGGTCCTGTATAGTCAAGGGAATGAGGTAAAACATAACACACACCAGGGGAATGACTATATGGATGAACCTGAATGGCACCCTGTTGTTAAATGAGTTTGCCCCAAAATGTGGTTTCCTCTTTGAGAGGAAACCACTATATTTTGGTTTTTAGTTTGTGAATAATATGAGATGTGGTTTGCTGAAAGCATGTACATATTCTCTAGATCCAGCCGTTGGATTCCCATGACGAGCAGCTGACGTTAGCAGAGTTCACTCTGGGAACAGGCTCCACCTCTGTACACATGTTCTCTGACAGCTCCATGAAGGCCTCAGTCCAGCTGGCTGCATGTCTTCTAGATGACAAGAGACCCACAGTCAAGATGGTCAGCAGACGGTAAGCACACACGCTGTATTCATCCATAGTGGCAATTCTTTCAGACACCCCCCTGATGATGGCCATGCTTCAATCTGAAAATAGTACATTTTGTCTGTTTTTTTGTCTGTTAACTTTTGAAATACTGCAACTACACATTCTCCTCTTCAGAATGATGGCGATGAGACGAGGTGCAGAAGAGAACATGATGGTGGAGGTCAACTACCGTCAAGGCCGTGACGGCACCACTTTGGACACAGTGGTGCAGGACGTGTACCTTTGTGCCAGCATCGAGTTCCTCCTCACTGTTGCAGACATCTTTCTCAAGGCTTCCCAACAAGGCTTTGCTCAAGCTCCACCAACTAAAAGCAGCAACGGGGCAGGAGATAAAAAGAACATCAACTCATCCGTCACATCAAAAGATTCCGGTGAGTTAAGGGAACTCGTTTTAATATGGTGCTTATATGTTAAAAAACGTCAACCGCATGTTGGCAACGGCACGACAAAACTGATTGACTGCATGTGATTTCCCACTTTTCATTCTCAATGTCACGATGTCATGAAATTCAAATCTACATTCGAAAACTATATCTAGAAATGTACACATGTGCAATTGTATACAAATTCTAGCAAGTTGTTATTAATCTGACAGCAAATTCTCCCTATGTTCTTACTTCCTATTTTTCTCTGATAACCCCTACCATTCTCAGCAAACACTGTGGCCGTTGTGTCTAAGATGGAGATAAACGTTTTAGTGCGAAACCCAGAGATTGTGTTTGTGGCTGACCTGACGCGTGCCGACGCTCCCGCTCTGGTAATGAACACAGAGTGTGAGCTACAGATAAAGAGTGATGCAGAGGGATCACAAATGACGGCTGCAATTAAAGACCTCAGGGTTTGTGAAAAATCTAATTTTACAATAATGAACAAAAATAGCAGCAGAATATCTTTATTAAAAAAATGTGGCTTCTGTTTTGTCGCTCTAGGTGGTGGCGTGTCCCTTTTTGAGAGAGAAGAAGAAAAGTGATGCAACCACGGTGCTTCAGCCATGTCAGGTGTTCTTCCATAGTATACAGACCCCAACCTCACCGCAAGCTATGGAAGTCTCCATCAGCGCTCTCACTCTGAAAGTCAGTGCCAAATGATTAGAGCTGAAAACAGATCTCGCTCTCTGACATGTTTGTTTGAACATGTGCCTGACCATGCTGTCTCACTCTCCAGGTATCTCCAATCATCATCAACACAGTCATCACCATCCAGTCTGCACTGACCCCTCGCGCAGAAACTCCAGAGGAACTGGACAGTCCTGCTCCTGTCGACCTGTGGGAGACACGTAACTTGAAAGACCTCAAATTATGGTTTCTAGAGGAGGAGGATGATGAGGATACAGAATCACTGGCCCCACTGATTCCAAAAGGAGAGTCATTACAGGTATTTGGCAACAGACTGACAGCATAATTTCATATCGTCACACACCCTGTTCATTTCGGTTTTCTCTACAGACAGAATGAAAGGTTTTAGCTGCATGTATTAGAAAATCAAATGTTTCTCCCTGCAGGTTACGATCAAATCAATCTGTGTGACTCTGGAGGGTGGAGTTGGACACCGCACAGTCCCCATGCTGCTGGCCAAGTCCTCTTTCCAGGGAAATGTCAAAAACTGGTCCACACTCATTAACTTGCACAGCGAGCTCAACTTGGAGGTAACAAAACTTAACAGTGTTTTGTCTGTATATCAGGACTTTTTTCAAGACTTGAATTGTAGTGAATAAGCATGCATTTCAACTTTGTCTGATAAATTAAATTTGTGTTCAGGTTCATTATTTTAATGAGGTGCTGGGAGTGTGGGAGCCACTGTTGGAGCCCTTAGAGACTCAAGCAAGAGATGGTTTTAGACCATGGAGACTGGAACTAAAGGTACTGATACATACCTACACACACAAATAGTTCACTTGCTCTCACATTCACTCAACGGTGCCAATCTCTACTGTCTCATAACCAGATGAAGAAAAAGCCAATGAAGTACTCAGGTATCTCAGATGAAGTGGATTACAACGTGCCAGACTACAAGACCATCATTGTCATTAGCAGCAAAGACCGGCTCAACATCACACTCTCCAAATGTGGCCTGACCATGCTGAGTAATCTGGGCACGGTAAGAAAAAGGGCTACCATCAGTGTAACAGGAAACCTTGTAAAGATGGTCTGTCGATAGCGTTAATGTTATTGTTGCTCCGCAGGCATTTGCTGAGGCTGCCAAACAGACAGCTGAGTGCTTTCAGAAGGATGAAGCGCCATTTGTGGTTAAAAACCGCCTGGGCCTTCCAGTGTTCGTCCGGCACAGTGAGATGTTTAGCCCCATCGGCCAGCAGAGCACCAACTACACAGTGGAGCTTGAGGATGGGGAAACCTTAGGGATGGAATATTCAGCCACAACAGACTCTGATCAATTCTCAGCCATGATCAGCTTGAGCGGAAAGGACTACTACATACAGCCTAGTAAGTGACACAAGTACGCCAATATAGCTAATTATTTGTTGATTCAGCACACACGCAACATTAAAAATAGAAATATGAAAAATAGAATCCAAACTGAGTAAGTAACTTAAAATGGTTTAAATATAATAAATATTTAACACTCTCTCCAGCTCCGGCAGGCCACACGCCCACCAGTGTGATCCCCCTGATCAAAGTGGGCAGGGGAATGTACAGCGTCATGCACCAAGAATCGGGAGTTACCCGCTTCCTTGTCTGTCAGATCTACTCTGTGGAGGGCAGCAAGTACATCAAGATCCGCTCTCCATTCCAGGTAATTCATATACATATGTAGGAATGTGTGCCTATCTCTGTGAAAGTAGCTGTCAGACCTTTTATGGTGATTTTGCATCATAAAGTACCTCCTTACTTGATACTAGTTGGCATTCTATTTTGAAATGTGACTTTTTGACATTTGCTTAATTTTATGCTTAGGGGTGTAAGAAAATATTGATACACCAAAATATTGCGATATTCCTCGCCAGAACTTGGTGACAGTGGTTTTGTGTTTTATTTATGCCTCCAACCGCTAGTTGGCAGAAGAATCAGTCATTTGGCTTTCCCCCCCCGCAATGGTTCAGGTTTTGGGGGAAAAATCGCAACATATCTCCTTGCTTATCACAACCCCTGTATCAGGATATGTATCGTATCGCCAATTTCTTGCCAATACACACCCCTATTCATGTTCTTTGTCTTCTTTTTATTCAGATCATCAATCATTTCTCGATCCCTTTCAAAGTCTTTGAGGGATCAACATGCTTGGGTACAGCTCTCCCGAATGAAGAGTACTGTGTGCCACTGGACTCATACAGGTACAACACAAACCCACCCTGACATCTACAAATTCATCCTTGCACACTTTTCTGTTTACTTTTCTCTCACTGTCTCTAAATGTTGCTTATTGCTGATCCCACCTCGTCCCTTCCATGTCTCCAGGTCTGAGCTGTGCTTCCAGCCAGTATTGGGGGAAGATGCTGACGGTCAAGGTGAGCCGTTTGAGTGCTCGGAGGGCTTTAGTTACGAGGAGTTCAGCAACCACCAGCCCGACACCCACCTTCAGCAGACCTGCCGACACCGGGGGAAACAGGGTGGCGTGCTCATCGTCAACATTGTGCCAGTGAAGGATGCTGTGACATTCAAACACACTGGAGAAGTGGGGGAGAACTTCGACGTGCCCTTTGTGCTTCACCTGTGGCCTACCATCCTGTTACGCAACCTGCTCCCTTATCCCATTGCCCATCAACTGAAGGTACGGCACGACTCGTAGAAAGTCGAAGAAAATTATCCACACTTAAGTCAAGCACTTTTTCTTGTGGCATTAATGTTTGTTTTTTCAATTTCCCTAGCCACAGTATTTGTAGAACAGATGGATGTTATTCTTGGATTAGATTCAAATGTTTGCTAAGTGTCCTTCGCTGCCTGCTGGTAAACAGGACAGTGGAGCAGCCCTCCCTGAGGCCATTCTGGAGCCAGGCCACTCTGCTCAGCTTCACACTGCAGTCATCAACCAGTCAACTGTCGATCTGCGCCTTCTCAACTACTTGGATCAGGACTGGGCTTCTAACTACAGGTCTGACTGATCATATGTTGTGATTATTTTATCACAATAATTATATTACTATGAAGTAGGTTTAAGCTGGTTTAGATCCAGAGCAGCACCTCTTTTTCTCAAATCTAATACATCCTCATTGTATAAAATGTTGACTTATGAACAGTGATAATAGTACATTTATAGCTCTTTTATAGTAATAGTTTAAAAAACAAACAACCTTTGTTGCCTATAAAATATTGCTGACAACTTTCCTGTCATACAGTCTCCGAAATGACCAGGACGAGATCACCTTCATCGTTTTCCAGTCTGTCCGTGACGATGATGATGATTATGGTGAAGGGGCAGGTAGGAGGAGAGCAGAGTTGGATCTTGCGGTGCATCTTAAACACGACCACGGTCAGATGGTGGTCGCTATCCATTCGTCGTACTGGATGGTGAATAAGACCCAGCGGTTGCTACAGTACAAGGCTGACGATATCCACCGCAAGCACCCACTGAACTACGACATGCCATTGCTCTTCTCCTTCAAGCCTCGTTACTTCCTGAAAAATAACAAGGTAAGGGCCTTCAAAGTTTGTGTTTTTAGGTAGCAATAAAGCCATGTTTTAAATTGGAATAGTTTTGGTTATTCACTAGAATATTTAGTTTTATATACGGTGCTGAAATAAATGATCTCAATGTGACATTTCTCAGCGTATCTGGTAATGATTCCATTCTCTTCATCCCTCAGGTCCGCCTTATGATCTCAGACAGTGAGCTCTCAGATGAGTTTTCCATTGACACAGTTGGTAGCTATGGTGATGTGAGGTGTAAAGGCCAATACAAAGATTACCAGGTAAGATGTACAAATGTTGAAGCCAACCAGCTTTGTCTGTTTTATTCTCCGTCTTTATTTGTTTAGAGTGACAAGTCTTGTGTTTCTGGCGTCCCCTTGATCTCAGGTCGGTGTGAAGATCGATGCGAGCAGTTTCAGCCTCACCCGTATTGTGACCTTCGTGCCATTTTACATGCTGGTCAACAGAACCAAACACAGCATCTTCATATGCGAGGAAGGGCTCGATGTCTGGACTGAGGCCCAGCCAGAACAGGTCAGTGTCAGTTAAAGCATTGGTTGCTTTCTAAACTGACAGATGAAGTCACAAGATTTGACCTGATGCCATTATATATACTTATTTTCAAGCAACCTTTCTGATGATTGGGATTTTCAAATGTCACATTTTGAATGAAGCCTTCAGCATGATACTGAACATCGTGTTTCATTTCACTGTGTGTTTAGTCTGGCATTCCTTTCTGGCCCGGGAATAATGCCAAACGGGTCAAAATCAAGGTCGGTGGATGTTTATCGCCACCCCGAACAATAGACTTCAAACGGCCAGAGAACTGCTTATTGCTGCACCTTGACGAGAATGTAAGTAAACATGGTTTGCAGGAATTTTTCATCTTAAAATTTTGTTAAAATTGTCAATGTTGCTATCTGTGACTTGGATTTGTTTGCGTTTGTGCGGTTAAAATGCTTTTAAATATAACTGTCATTGATTTGCCATTCGAAGGTTGGTGGAATCATTGTGGACGTGAACTTAACAGAGCACTTGGCCACAATACGATTCTCTGAGTATCACGACGGCGCCGCCCCCTTCCTCATTATCAACCACACCAAGAGCGAGACTTTGGAGTTCTATCAGAGGTGAGAGAGCAAGCGATGGACAATCGTTTTTTATTTTATTTGACAGTTCTCTATTAAGTTTAGGGGAATAAACCGGGATATTGTGGCCTTATCCTACTCTAACAATGAGAGAAAAAAAAGCCTCTCTCAGTCAGCCCATGATTGAGCTGAGTCAAAGCTGAAAAACCAGTTGAGTGTGGAGAAGCTCCTCAAACCGCAGAGTACTCCCACTGATTTGTTTTAAAATGTTACCGTCACGTTTATGGAGGTGATGTCTGTTTGTGTGCCATGGAAGTTTAATGTCATGTTGTGGAAGTATCCACCCCGTCATAGGATAAAGTAGTGTACACATAATTGGAAAATCAAGAGGTTTGTTTTATATGTTGTCGCCTTTTTTCAGCTTCAATCCCTTTCAATCCACTTCAATTTCTCTTTCAACCAGTTATTTTGCAAATTAAGAATATTCAATAGAACAGCAGTTTCTTAAATGTACAAAAAAAGTGAGATTGTTTTGTGCACATTTGCATGCCATTGATTGTAATTTGCATATTGGTTGAATGACAATGCCCCCCCCTTGTTGCAGCTACCTTATCCATGTATTTCATAAAAAACTTGACTGTGTTGTTGCTCATAGCAATTTTGTGTCTGTGTGTTGTGGGTCATGCAGCGAGCCGACAGAGACCTCGTGGGTGGCTGATGAGCTGCTCGACCTCTCCTTCTCATTGGAGGAGGACAGGTAGAAAAATATGAAAAGGGAAACTCTCCTGGCACACTCTGCACTCAAAGAGAGAATTGGCAGGAGAAACCAGTGAGAACATGCTGCGAGTAGTTGTACTGATACCAATGACACATTTTAAAAACTCCTACAAAATGGGTAGAAAAATCTGATACAATACAAGGACATTAAGAGAAATCCAGACGGTGCAGTGTTCAAATGATGTAGCACTTTTATTAGCACCGCATTCACGTTACACTCCTTTGCAGCAGTGCGACAACTCAATGGAGGGCAGAATGTGATCAGATCAAGAGTCTAGATATCAACATTTAGAAGAAGGCTGCTTCAGTTTTAGACTGTTTTTGTCTAATCTGCCCCTTTACTTGTCAAAATGATGTCATGGCAGTATTACGAATTGTTTGTTATACTTGCCCATATATATGAAATAGCATTGAATTAACTCTTATACTTCATATATATGTATAATGTATTTGATTTCTATAAAAAAAAAAAAATTAAAGAAGTTGAGTCATTTGAGTTGTATGAAAGGAGCAGGTTAGACATTAAATCCATTTACTCATTGATTACTATGTTCCTCTGATCTCCTGCCAAGCTTTAAACCATCTTTACTTGTAGAAGTACTAGTTTGGAATGCTGCTGATTGGATGGGATTCTGCCAGCGGAATCGCACCTCCTGCTTCCTTCAGTAGTTCTGTCGCTTCAACTAGTGCACTCTTATTTTCTTTCATCTTCATTTATAGATTGTAGCTTCCTTTCTTCCTCTCTTTTCTGTATTTAATGTTATTTGTCTGCTTTGTGTCGTCCGAATCGAGATCGATGTGAATGCACATTTAAGCCTTATCTCTCCAGATCAGTTGGGGGGAGTTTTTCGGTGCTGGCTGTTGTAAGATAACATCATATTTCTGCCCGTCTTTGGAAGTTGTTTGTGTACTCTATCAGACAGGTTCTTTGGATTGGATGGTTGTCATGGCGGTATTATCTTGGTGGCTGGGCTCTGTTATATCGTCCTTTGTTTCAGTGTGACCGTCGTCTGTCAATGATTTGCTTCCTGTCAGCTCAAATCAAGGGATTACTGATTTTCTTTCTTTTCAGTGGCCATAGATGAAGTGACAAGATTTACACAGTGTGTTATATTGTGCCTGCAGCTCTCAGAAGAAGACGGAGAAGGAGCAGCTTGAGGCAGGGAAGGCTGTGCATTACACCTGGACTGAGCCCTCTGGGTCACGACAGCTGTGCTGGAATTGTGGCGCTTACAGCGGAAAGCTGAAATGCGAAGAGGTACGATATTGTGGTTAAGCAGTTATATTTAGGATTTTTCACTTAGACATCTTCATATCCTTTCAAAGCTGGGCTAAAGCAGCCTATGGATGGCAGGATGGAAGCAAAAAAAATGAGCATTGACATCACATCTTTTTTGTTATATTTACCATGTTTAATCTGTACTCCAGAGCAATATTTGTTTTTGTTTTCTTCAAAAATTTTAATATAGAACACACTTAAGAAGAAGGTACATACAGCATTCGGTCAGAGTGCAGACATCTTCAAAAATCAGTAGTGTCATCTTTGTTTTCTACATGATTTTGCTATTCATCATAGACAAACTAACATGCATAACTGAAAACATGACCTACTCATTCAGTGGTTTCCACTGCCCTCAAGTGGAGGAAAGATCAGTTGGATTCTTTGAACATAACAGCTTTATTACATGGATATTTATATATGTTTATAATATAGTTTTTGTTATTGGTTAAATTAGCTATGGTGCTACAGTTGCTCTGTTATTGATGTGAAACAATTTATTATTTGAGATCCTATTACATCCGTCCTAAAAATGAGTGTGTGTGTTTCTGGATTTGTAGGACGTACGTGAGGAATTGAACGATGACAAACAACTGTTTGTGATCTCCTTCTATGAAGGTAAATTTAAAAAATGCTTGAACATGACATTGCAACTTTTCCTGAATTCTGAACCTCACTGAAGATTCAAGGATATCCCACAAGGATTAGTATTAAGAAATTCATAGCAATAATGTCCATCCAAAGGTCTCCAGCGTGTTGTGCTGTTCACTGAGGATCGCTACATCTACAAGGTGTTGCGTAACAGCGAGAAAGCGCAGCTGGCTGAGCAGGAAATCATCCTGTCGCTGCAAAATGTGGGCGTGTCACTGGTCAACAACAGCTCCGGCCAGGAGGTCTCCTTCATCGGCATCACAAGGTAGACAATGAAGCCTTCTGTGCTTGACAATTCCGATTGTATAGTAATCATCTACTGACTGAAATCAATTATCACCTCCTTGTCTCAGCTCTGATGTCGTGTGGGAACTAAAGCCAAAGAAGAAAAATCGGTGGAAGACGCTGAGCACCAAAGAAGCTGAGTTGTTGGAAAATAGCTTCAGACAGTACATTGACTCTGGACCCATAGACAATGGCATCATTGAACTAGAAAACAACTACCAGGTTAAGACCTTTTACTTCTCGTCATTAACAATAATTAATCAGAAAGCTTATTAATTGATCATGAAGATAATAGTTTTGAGCTCCGTATTCTTTTTATCTCATAGCTGCTGTTTACCCCCAACGGAGTGGATATGCGAATGCTACAACCATGCGAGGCGCCCATCAGGAGGCACTTCCTGCCTGGGGTGAAAGTGGAATACAGCGTCTCAGCACGTCAGAGCTCCTACCGTGTCCAAATCCACCGCATTCAGGTTCGTATAGAATGATTCGCCCTCTTAAGAGCCCTCAGAATCATTCACTTTCTCCAAGATCCACGTATGCATTTCCCATTTTACCCCACAAGTCGTCCAAAATTGATTTTGCTCAGTGGGTTTTGATTAGAGCATTGTGAATCTGTATTTTTTCCACTCCACAGATCCAGAATCAGTTGCCAGGAGCAATCTTTCCCTATGTTTTCTACCCTGTAAAACTGCCAAAGTCCATCACCATGGATTCAGGTCTGTTTTCCTTACTTATCTGTAGTATTTCATTCGGGACTGTACTTCAAGTGTTTTTCCCTTACGAGTTTATGTTATGATTTTTGTTCCAGAGCCCAAACCTGTAATTGACATCAGTATTGTTACCAGGACAGCGGGACATTCTGATATCTCTCGCATCAAGTAATTATTCTTTTTTTTAATTCCACTTGCCTTTGTGTGATTTTATGAGATTTAGAAATTATTTTCTTTCCTTTTGGGCTCTAGGCATGTGTTGATATTTCTTGTCTTTCTTTTCCAGGTATTTCAAAGTTTTGATTCAAGAAATGGATCTGAAGCTTGATCTGGGCTTCATGTATGCCATCCTCGACCTGCTCACCCCTGAAAACGGAAATACTGTGAATTTCGAGCAGGAGGTGAAATGCTCCAGTTGCCGCCACACATTCCTTTTGTTTTGTTCAGATACCGCGGTGCATTAACAGGACCAATAGAAACATTAATGACTTGAGTCTTATGAATTCCATGTAAACGTTCATGATCCGATCCACTCATGTTCCCTGTTTGTGTCCTGTTTTCGCAGGTGCAACTATTTGAAAAAGACATTGAGTATGTAAAAATGCAGCTAAACCAGGCTGCTGCTGCTGACACGTCTCCTATCAGCCTCTATGAGTACTTCCACATTTCCCCCATCAAGGTGTGCTATGTTTCTTTTGTCTTTTGTTGTTTTCTTTATATTAGGTCAGAAATCCATTGACACAGTGGTGAGTGCACAGTAAAGACAATAATGTGAATTGCTAACGCAGGTTCACAATGTCATTTCGTCCTGCTTCTAAAAAAAAAATCCCAGAAAGATTTAGTAAATAGTTGTTATTCTTGCAACTGTGTTTGCAGCTGCACCTGAGTTTGTCTCTGAGCACGGGAGGGGAAGATGGCATGAAGGAGAAGAGGGAGACGGAGCTCATTCCTGTCCAGTCGCTCAACTTGCTCCTTAAAAGCATTGGAGCCACGCTCACTGACGTACAGGACGTCGTCTTCAAGTAAGCAGCACCGGGAGAACCTTTTATTTGTCTTTATCGTGGGACTGTTGGACTGACTTTGCCAATTTCTTCCAGGCTGGCCTTCTTTCAGTTGACCTTCCAGTTTTGCACCACCCAGCAGCTCCAGTGGGAGGTCATCAGATACTATTCTAAACAGGTAAATAGTGACAGTAAAAATACTGATGTGACCATTTGTCTGTCACCACTACTAAAAGGCACCTGATTAAACCGTTCCCAGGCCATAAAGCAGATGTATGTGCTTGTGCTGGGCCTGGACGTGCTCGGAAATCCCATCGGCCTGATCCGAGGGCTGTCTGAAGGAGTGGAGGCCCTTTTCTACGAGCCCTATCAGGTAGGAATACATCATGCATGTGGTGGAGGAGAGCTGTCTTTCTCCACGTTCGTTGTTTTGTTTTGTTTTGTTTTTTAACCATTGTACTTTTAGGGAGCCATCCAGGGACCAGAGGAGTTTGTTGAAGGAATGGCTCTCGGTATGAAGGCTCTGGTCGGGGGAGCTGTAGGTAAGCATTGGTAGCATTGTTTCTCTCTGCTGTATAAAAGCATAGTGTTGTTCCACGTATGTACAAATATTTGTGCCGCAACTTGCCCTTGAGCTTTAAGAAAACCCCCACAAAACCTTTGGCTTAGTCACAGGAAATACGCTAATAGTTATGTAACCACCAAATCCCATTTAGATTAATGGGGAGATGTAAAGTAGACGAACAAACCCACCTCTTTGGAGCCAGGAAAAATGGCTCAGACTGTAAATAAAAAATCTGAATATTTGCGTCTGTCTTGTAGGGGGTCTGGCAGGTGCCGCCTCCAGGATCACGGGCGCCATGGCGAAAGGCGTCGCTGCCATGACCTTGGATGAAGAATACCAGCAGAAGAGACGAGAGGCCATGAACAAACAACCGAGCGGGCTGAAGGAGGGTCTGACCAGAGGCGGGAAAGGATTAGTGTCTGTACGTAAAACAGGAGCTCAAACCATCATCGGTGGGGAGGACGGAGGCTGGACATACGATCGTATAGTGGCATGAAGTAACGCTTTTCTTTTTCAGGGTTTTGTCAGTGGGATCACAGGGATTGTCACCAAACCGATCAAAGGTATGTAGAACCTTATCCACAATTGTAAATTCATCAATCAGAGGAGTGGTGCTCCCTGTCTGGGGTTTCAAGACGTATATTTCTTATATAAACGCCTCGAAAAAAGTTCACAAACGTTATTTCAGTCAATCATTTCATCCCCTTTAATCATACCAATTCGTCGTGGTCGTGTTACAGGAGCTCAAAGAGAGGGCGCGGCGGGCTTCTTCAAAGGTGTCGGCAAAGGTCTGGTGGGTGCAGTAGCCAGACCGACCGGGGGCATCATCGACATGGCCAGCAGCACCTTCCAAGGCATAAAGAGGTTTGGAATGTTTCCACAGAACTCTGCACGTACGTTCACTATATTTCCATCCATCATCATAACCGTGCGTCTTGTCCCACGAAAGGGCAACGGAGACGTCACAAGATGTCATGTCCCTGCGTCCTCCTCGCTTCATCCACGAGGATGGCGTCATTCGACCGTACAAGGAGAGGGAAGGCATCGGCAGTCAGATGCTCCAGGTAGGAGACGTTCTTTTTATAGTCTTTCCGGAGCTGATGAGTGTTCTTTCTAATACTTGAGAGAAGGTCACTCGTAGATCAGTTGAATCGTCCTTTAATTTCATGGGATCTTCGGGGGGGGGGGGTTTCTATTACTCTATAGCAAGTTGAGTGACGTCATTCATGTAAATATAATAGTCACGGGTGTGCGGGCTTTTAGGTTGTAAAAAGTCACGTGTTTCAGTGCTTTCACTGGCAAAGAAAATATAGTTAGTGCCACTTCAACTCAGGTGTCACGATTGTTGCTGCACGTAGCGATGTGTCTTATCATTTGACCAATTAAGCTGCAAACAACACGTAACGTCTGAAGTGTAGATGCTGGCCGTGACGTTCACGAGTGTGTGACGGCGGCGTGTTTCTCGGATCTAGAGGAGCTGACGAGTGCCTTCAATCTTCATTCAGCCTGTGGTTTTTGTGTGTGTGTTTGCTGACGCCAGTTGTGCTGGATGGAGTGGGTGCAAGTTTGCACTCTGGAGTCTCAGATCAGAGCATCTAACGCTGATACCGTAAGCAGAGTTAGACCCCTGTAGTTTTACAGATGGTGACAAAGCAGGGAGTGTTCTTACTTACCTGTTTGTCACTTGTCTGCATCAGTGTTGGCTTAGCGTTTCGATTCATGTGTAGTTGCTGTAGATGATGCATTTGTTTTAAACGTTCAAACTTAGAATAAATAAAGATTTTAAATGACATAGAACTAGAGCTGGGCGATATGGACCAAAACTCTCACGGTATATTAAGGCTGAATATCGATATACAATATATATCCCCGATATTTTTTTCACAAAGTGAGCTAAATGTTGAGTCAAAATCGAGTGTTACATGTCACAAGTAGTTTTTTTTACAAACCAGCCATTTCAATGAACAGTTGCAAAAACAAATAAATAGGTTTCTTCACCTGGTTCAAGCTCAGCTGTTTAAACAATTTAAACATAACAAATACTTTATCACAACAGGAGTAACTTTTTTGAAATCATAAAGCTCCATGTAAGGTGCAAATTAAGAAAATATCTGGCTTATTAAAATCTATTAAAATCTTATTAAAATCAAATTACAGATTTTCTTCTTTCTTCTTTATAACAAATTATATATATAATCGACATAAACAATATGGCCCCATTCCATATTCCAAATATTGATATATATCGCCCAGCCCTATATAGAAGATACATTGTGAGTTAAACTGTATTAGATTTTGTCCAGCAGTGGATTTAGAAAGCTGCCGGACACATCAAGTTGTTGTTGTTGTTGTTGTCGTCGTTGTTTTTGTTGTTGTTGTGTTTGCTGCAGCTGCAGTGTCTGACAGGATAGAAGCAGACAGCGTCTCTCTGCTCTGACCTCCACTCTCGTTTTCTCTCTTTGCCGTGTCCACAGTGGAGGTTTGCCCTCAGTGAAGCCAGTAGAGATGTCTCAGAGGATGAGGGCGATGAGGAAGTCGACTGAACTGTGGCGTCTGTAGTTTAGCGTTGGCGCTCTGTAATCGTCAGTAGTCTGTTCTGGAGTTTGGAAAGATTAGAACCAAACCAAAGAAATTCTCAAAGTGACTTGAAAAAATTGTGTTTTCTTGTGATTTTTCTTTTGTGTGTGTGTGTCTTTTGAGTTGATTCATCTTTAATTCGCTTGTTTTCCCGCTTGTTTTCCCTTTGGAACATTTTCATCCTTTGTGTTAAATTTATTTTCTTGATGCACCATCAGTCACCGCCCTCAATAAAGTCTTCATGTTTTCAATTCATCCCTCTCATTGTCTTCTTTTCCATCATCTCTTATTCCTTCTTTCATCATCCCTCCTTTTGCAAAAACCCGAGTTGAGACACTGTTCCTTTTGAAGAACAGACATCTTGGCTTATATTCTGCATTTTCGAATTTTAGCATTTATTTTATTTTATTTCATTTTTTACAAATGTTAACCCTTACCTTCTTTCTGTCGTCCCCCCAGCAAATAGAGAACGGACGTTTTGCGAAATACAAATACTTTGCTCACGCCAAGGTCAACGAGTCCGACTTCTTCATGATAACCAAGAGGTGAGGAGGCATTTTGTCTGCTTCGTCATAGTAAACACACTGCATCTATAGTATATTGAAGTATGTAGTAGTTTTTAAATTTGTGTTATTGGGTTGCCTCTGTGTCCGAATACTCACTCTGTTCTTCTCACACGTTCTTCCAGGGGCATATTTTTCGTGACCAAAGGCACGTTTGGCCAGCTGACCTGCGAGTGGCAGTATCTGTTTGAGGAGTTCACCAAAGAGCCCATAATCGTGGAGGGGCGCCGACTTCGCATTGAGGCCAAGGTGACGAGCAGATATGCGCTGCCCCTTTGTGCAATTTGGAGGCATGTGTTAATAATAGACAGAATAAACATTCAGGGTGGATTGAAAAGCCAAAGAAGGTTGGCAGAACACAAGTATTTCAGCGCTATGCACTGCTCTCAAGTGGGAAAAAATATTGGTTTAATCCGCTTTAAGCAAAGACTTCAACAAGATGGCTTTTGATTTCTTAATCTGATCTGAATCTTTATCTCCAATCTTTTTCAATACAGGAGAGAGTGAAGTCTGTCTTCCATGCCAAGGAGTTTGGGAAGATTATCAATTTCCGAACACCCGAGATAGCAAAGGTGCGTACCGTCATCAGATTAAAATGTGTGTCAGTGGCTATGTATACATGCAGTCAAATAGGCCTTTTATAACTGGAATATTGGCAATAACCTGGTTGCACGTGGTCATATAAACACCAAGAACCAATTTGAATTTTTGAATTATTTATTATTACCCCTAGGTTACTTCCTTTCTAACCCGAATATTTGATCATGTATATGCCGATGGGGATATCCCCATCAAACGGAACAGGAATTTGTGTTGTGCTCATGGTCTATTCACAAGCAATCCTGGTCTTTTGAGTACAGGAACTACTTATAAATATCGCCAAACGCAACAACAACACCACAGCACACTTGATGAAAGACACAAACATCATGTCATTCGGACACAGCAGAAAGTTAGCCAGATCCACAAAAATGGGTTATTCCCAATGTTTCAGTAACCGGAATATGTACCTTAATCCGAATATTGACTGCATGTAAACGTAGCCTGTATGTCCCAAAACTAAAGATTTTAAATGATTGCTCGTTGTGGTTGTGTTTCAGTGGGTTCTTACCAAGCTGGAAGACGCCAGGGAGAGTTCACCAAAATTCTGACGCATCGAGAAGAGCGAGAGATGAGGGAAGGAGTCCAGAGGGAGGGAGGGGGGACGGGGGGACACACACTCAGCCTGTGTGCATCAGTGCCTTTTTTCTTTACTGCATGCTACTTTTGTTTACCTCCGTGTGTGTGTGTGTGTGTGTGTGTGTGTGCGTGTAGTGGTGAAAACACACAACGATGCTGTATGTTGACTGTTAGCATGCGTCCATGGTGGAGGACTTGACCCGCCGCACACACGGCGGACGCCTGAGCTGCGCGTGACGGCTGCGTCTTCGCTCACACCAGCTGCGTCGCTGCTGCGTCTCGGGTCTCCGCACACAGTATTTGCCTGCCACATTCAGTTCAATTTTATATTAAT
>CAESWR010000148.1:553241-564542 GCA_903171835.1 Mullus surmuletus | reverse complement strand
AAATGAAGGCAATGATTAATGGAGGATCAGCTGTCGTGGTCTTGGTGGGAAAGGGTGTTTGCAGGACTCCCACCTGTCCGGTGACACTTAGATGCACACAAATGAATGCAATCGATGGTAGTTGCAGGAAGGTGCACCATATGTTTGATGACACACTGCGTCACTCGACGTCTCTGCTAATGGATGGAAACACTGGATAACGACATCCCCCCCCCCCAAAATGGCATCCGTGAAATCGTGGCCAGGCCCCCCCCGGGTGTGTTTTTTTTAGTTTTTTTTAGCCGTGCTAGCGCAGTGTGATCGAACGAAGCGATCACCTCCCCGCTCACCTTGTACAGCCCCCTGATGTTGTCCTCCCCGAACACGCTGCTCAGGGTCTGGTAGATGCCATTAGCTGCCCGCCGGAAGCTGTTCTGGTTGCTGGTTCTGCTCCTGGCCGCCTCCGCCGGGCAACACAGAGAGGCGGAAAGCACCAAGAGGAAAACGAAAAGCTTTGTTGCCTTCATTGACGCGAAAGGTCCCCGAGCTGTCAGGTGGGAAGGGTGTAGAAAACGGTGAGGTAAAACACAGGGTGCGCGGGAAGCTAGCTGCCTTCTGTGACACCTCCGAGGGGGGATGTCAGACGCTGGCTGTGCTGGTGACGGCGAGTCGTGGTGCGTTCAGGGGAATCATGTAAATTACAGAGAGTTGACTTCCGACAATCAATTGCTGTTGTACTATACCGATTATCAACGACTAAATGGTAATCTCGAGGAGAATATAAAAATATACGGCGGAGTATAGAGCAGAATATAACTGCTTAGGTGATAGAAATGTATCTGTCCACCGTGGACATGAAGAGTGGTGGATCCCGATGCGGCCCAAAGGCACCACCACAGCCGCCATATTGAAGCGGTGGACTTCTGACATCAGAGTCAAAGTGGCTTTTCCAGCTGCTGAGCAGCGCAACCACGATTCAGTGTGAAACAAATCCATTAGAAATCCACACATTGAAAAACTCGCGTGTTTTCTCCACGTTTAAACCATAGATTGTAAGTGTAAACGTTTGGTTTGAGTCCAGAGTGTAGACTTCTGCATACATCAGGGGACACCCCTCGCCAATATGGCGGCACTAGCGACGCATCCCCGGAAGCCTGGAGACGGTGCCCAGTGCTCACGTCAGCCTCTTCCAATATATCTATCAACGTCTCCACCAACCATAACATTAGAATGATGAGCAGATGCGTCGCACATTGGCCCAGATTTCAAATAAGATGTAATATGCACATTCTTTTCTGTTCTTTTCTTTGCTTGTTTTACCTATTTATTTCACAGTTTTTAACTGAAACTGTAAAGTGTCTTTGAGTTTTGAGAAAAGCGCTCTACAAAATAAATGGATTATTATTATTACTATTATTATTATTATTATTATTATTGTCCTTGATACTTGTGTCTTAAACTACTTTGTATTGTTTCCCCCTTCAAATTATAACCTTCAGTCTGTATTTGACTGTGTTGATGCTATATATATATATATAACTAACTGGAAACCGTTTTCCCTCTAGTGGCGACATAAAATTGTTGAACTCAGCTGTACTATAATTTCCTTTAAAAAAAACAAAAAGGAGGATTCAGGTTCTGTGTGGGGGAGTTTCAGCATTTTTCTCAATAGAGGTTCACTTTTTTAGGAAGGGCAAATCTCCTTCCGCAATTTGACAGGAAGTTAAAATAGCTTTCAGGAAGGAAGTATTTCAAGAGAGCAAGTAATGATAAGACAGACAGCGAGTGAAACAAATGCAGACCACATTTTTGACGGTAAACAAACAGATCATTGAATTGTTTTGGACCACAGGGAATTAAATTTTGTTAGAATTATTTAAAATGATCACAGCCACTACAGGGGTGAATGGAGCCTCCACTCACCTGTGTCTAACATTTAACCACTAGAGGGTAGAATTGGACCATGATTGTAATTAAACACCAGTCATTAAAAGTTTGCAATTAATGTGGTGGAGACTTGAAAAAGCAGATGAAACTTAAATGTTTGACCAAAACCACAATGATTTGTTACAATAGTGCTTTGTCAGCCACCTGGGGGTGGGAATTAGTTGTAGTTAGTAGTTAGTAGTTAGTAGTAGGAGTCATTTTCAATTTACAAACTTCAAATTATTTAATTAAAATTATTTTGAGAGGGAGAAACAAAATAAAATGAAATGAAATTCTGTATATTTCACTCGCAATGACAATAATCTCTTGGCAGTGCACAACAAATTATATTAATAAAACTTCATTTCCGCTTCTAGGTTGAAGACCGGCTGCCTTTTCATTATTAGCAAATGTCATCGTCAATTCCAGAAGTATTTACATGCAAAGTAAACAATATCGATATCAAACAATACACCCAAAGATAAGCCAAAAAGTCAGTTATGGAGTTTGGTTCTGTTGTGTCGTTGTAGGGAGACCATGCTGAGCCGTGACAAGGTATCCTAGCAACGACGCATGCATAGCAACGCCCCAAAGTGACGCAGCGCAGAGTCGCGGTGAAGGAATGAGCCGACGTCATTCATCAACAATGAGAGGACGCGGTGACAGACGGCACCTTTTAATCACTTAATACTTCGCTCTCGGTTGTTTGAGAGCGAAGATGTACGGACGAGCTCCGAGGAACACCGTCTTAGCGACAGGTGGAACATCTCCTGAAGTTGGCCCTGGATCGTACGACGTCACAAGAGGCCATTTCAAAGTATCAGGTTAGACGTTTCTTACAAAAGTCGGTCCAATTGCAGTTCAACCGCATTTTACGACCGTGTTGCGCTTTACGGCACAGCAACGGGCCCGTGAAAATGGAGCATGGCCCAAATTAATGATATCAGCAACACCTGTGTTAGTCCTGCCAACATGGCTGCACACCAACCTACTGCATTGGAGAGGTTGAGTGCAAACACCTTCCTTCCATCCCTCCTTCCTTCCTTCCTTCCGTCCATCCCTCGTTCCTTCCTTCCTTCCGACCATCCCTCGTTCCTTCCTTCCTTCCGTCCATCCCTCCTTCCTTCCTTCCTTCCATCCCTCCTTCCTTCCTTCCTTCCGTCCATCCCCCCTTCCTTCCTTCCTTCCTTCCGTCCATCCCCCCTTCCTTCCTTCCTTCCTTCCTTCCGTCCATCCCTCCTTCCTTCCTTCCTTCCTTCCGTCCATCCCTCCTTCCTTCCTTCCTCCCTTCCATCCCTCCTTCCTTCCTTCCGTTGTTTAATTCTCCACCTAGAAACATTAAGACTTTTCATGAGTATACGTCCTCATTGCAAAGGATAGTGATAGTGTTTATTTGATCCTGGCTTTTTCCAGGTGGTTTTGCTCCCTTCTTGTCTCTGACCAGCAGAGCGATACTGTCCAGTGACTCCAGTCAAACCCTACCAGGACCGGGACAGTACGATTCCTCACCCGTCAAGGTAACTTCCTGATTGACAAAGGAGGGCAGGACCTGTGACCACGGGAGTTATAGATTTCATTTGGTAGATACTTTATTGCAAACAAGTCACGATCCAGAACATGTGGGATAGAATATCTAAAACCCTCATCGCTTTTTATTCAAACACTTGATTTAAATGCCCCCCCTTTCTCTCTTTATTTTATTTTTTTACTTTTTAACCTTTTCTTAAGGTAAACATCCATGGTGGTTGCAGTCTTCAGAACCGCTCCAAGCGTTTTGAAACAGCGATGTCCCAGGTTCCGGGTCCTGGGGCCTATGACGTGCTGGCCGCCTCAGGAAACAAATCCGCGGTCACGATGGCTAATGCAGGACAGACAGAGAAGCTTGGCAGGAATACGGTAGGCATATGGGTGAATGAGGGCAAAGTAAATAAGTGATAAATACTCACATTTATGATTGAGTTTCTCCCTTTAGCCCATTATGATGTCACTGTCTGGTTTCTGTTCAACACCTCTGCTGTATCTGTCCTGTGTGCACTATATAGAAAAACAGCTTCAGTCATCAGCCTCCATATTGGACATTAATTTTCCTCTTTGCTGATGTGATTTGTGTATTTGGGTCCACTGCATGCTCACGCTCTGCTCACAGCTTTTATTTTCACACAAACAATGAAAAACATGAATGTGTAAAACTCTCCTCACCAATGAGCCATTTGTCAAGCAGGATATGAATAGGACAGCCTCCTCCAAATGTAATCATTGCCAATACTTGCAGACTGTACCTTGCCAGTACCTTAGCACATATTTTAGTAAAGATTCGACCCTTCTCATTACAACAAAACCATCTGCCGTGTAATTCTGTAGCATTTGAATTTGTAAAACCATACTTGTTAATGTATGTTTTCTGGACATAAAGAGTGAGACAGATGGTGTCTTCTTAAAGTGAGGATGTTGTGTCCCCATTGTGGAACAGACTGGGTAACAGATTCTAACCAGTTGGATGATTACTACAGGGAATTGTTTGTAAGTCCCAGAAATCTTCTCACATTTTGACAATTTGCTTTCCAGAAACGAAAAGGGTCAGCTACTGTTTATCACACTCCACAATTAGCCTAGCAGTTATGCAGCTCTTCATTTGGTGAGAGCACTCTCTTGTGTTTTAACAAGGGATAAAATGTTACAAGTGGTATTTGAGTTTATTGAAAAGCATTCAGGATATATAAGTCAAGCAAATTGTTATCATTAACCTCACAAAATACCACATCGGAAATATGGACCTTGGAGTAAAAGATGCTGCACTTTTGGATTTTGCAATCCGCTCTCTCGCCTCTAGCTCCCATAAGCAGCGAAATATATGAAGGTAGATAAGCGTTTGGAGTTTATACGAGCTCAAGGCTTTCGTCTCATTTAGGCTGAAATAAATGATTAGCTCACTAATTCAAAGAAAGGAGCTGTTTAATACATCCACCTCTGGACCTGAGCAATCACAAAGGGACTCCCTGTAGAGCTGCACTCATTTTCTTCCTTCTGTGATGGCTGTAATTATCTGGATGGCGAATATATACTCACTCACTCACTCACTCACTCACTCACTCACTCACACTTACCTTAGACTACCTTGGAGTGGGCGCAGTCGCTTAAATGCATTTGGAGAGAAGTTGCCTCATTCCATGTTCCCTTCTACCCCCATACTCCTTCCTTCCCTTTTCCCCTTTCTTTCATTCTTTCGTCTTCTGCCTCTTCTCTGTGTCTCTGTCCTCCCGTCAGTCTTATATTGGCCTTAGGCGGACCTCGACTATTTTGTAAGGCACGGCATCCTCCTCTCTCTTGCAGACTATGACGTCTCTCCCTTTTTTTTTCCCGGTGCTTTTTCTCTGTGCGCCATGGCTGCAGGCAAAAAGTCTCCGGCCAATTCATCAGTCAGATATCCCATCCATTCCTTCCCCGGGCCAGGCCTATGGCTATGAGGAGGACGCCCTGGGTGTGCTCCGCAAGCAGCAGCCTCCACCCAGGGACACAACCCTGGGGCCAGCCTACTACAATCCACTGCTTGTAAGAACCAACACATATACCCGCAAACACACACACACACATACACCCATGCAAGCACACACCAACGCACGCACGCATACACTCTGATTGAAGTTTCAATGTACATCCATCACAGAACGTGAAGTGTTCATTTGTGCACGCATGTGTGCTTGCATTAGTCTGTGCTAGTGTGTGTTTGAGTGTACTTAATCTGCCTGCCAGGCGAGGTCCATTAGTGTTAGGCAGATCTAATGCGCCACTGAACCCCCACCCCACCCTATTGAGTTGGCCCAAAACCTATTTCCATAGCTAATGAATGCAACTCCACTTTAAAAAAGCCACAGTGCACCAACGCTCATCCATTTTACATGCCAACAAAGAGTGCCATTAGTAATTATTCTTCAAGTTATATTACAATATTCACTTAAAATAATGCACACGCCCGCTGGTTTGGCTCTCAATTAAGTCATTTTTCATCTGTTAATGACCAGAGGAAGTCAACAGCGTCCTTGAGTGTTGGCCGAGGTTGTGTCAACACACCGGCACAGGCACAGAGGCGCACTGTGATTTAGGGCTATCAGCAGTGCATCCATCTGCGGCTCCTTTTTCCATCTCCACTTCTGTTGCTTCCCCTTTTTAAAGTTCAACCTTCATTTCTGTCTGTCTCCTTTTTTCTTTTTCTATGTCTGACACATTTGTGTCTTTAGGCTCCCATGCTTCCTCTGCCAGGAGCTCCAGCTGACTTCAAAAGCATAGAGAGGCGGAATTAAGTGAAGACACGAGTTGCTGGGGCAACCTATGAATGATAAGACAATAGACCAAAATCACAACAGAATACATTTGTTTTTGGCTGAAAAAATATCCTTCCAATATTTTTACTTAAAAAATTTTTTTGGGGTGCATTTTCATACGAACAGTTCTCATAGAGATATCTTTTTACTCATAGTGTATTATTTCAATTAAGTATATGGCAAGAGTGTCCTTCCAACTGAACCAGGGTCAGATCTATGCTGTGCTGTGTACATTTGAGAAGGGCACATCAAACATTTACGCCTGCGGGATACTGCCCAAGCTTTTTTGTTTGGTCGACTTTTTCTCCCCCTCTCATTTAAATAATAAATATACTGCCATTCCCCTTCATCAAAGCTGAATGAATATGTTTATTCCAACTAGTTGTGTTTTTGTATTGCTATAAAAAGCTCTCCTTGACATAAATAGGCAATTTTTGCCAGTGAAGTCAAAGCCAACTGTGATACTATCATGGTGCTTGTATCTGTGCGCAATCCACAACAGTCGTTTTTCTTTAACTTTAAGCATACAAACATCCTTGTTTAATCTCTCTCCTCCATAAAACTTGATTTTGAGATCACAGGCGACACAGCGCTAGATCTTGTCCTCCAGTCACAGTGTTGAGGTTATTAAGATGGAGAGAGAAGCACCATGTGGAGTTGAAAACTTTTTGTGACTCTGCCAGACTCCCTTTCTCCTCCCAGAATCTGTCTCACCAAACGAGCATTTGGATCATGACAAAAGTCAGGAAAAGAGAATAATTTTAGATCCCTTGATCTTCGTTTCAGTACTTTAAAAAACCCATTTGTCTTTTGTGAAATTTGTCAAGGTTTTCAAATTTGAGTGACAGTCAGTGTCAGAAACATGAATAAATTGGAAACCCGGTGGAACTAACAAATCTATGTCTACCAGCGTGAAAATGGGTAATTTGGTCTTTAGTTTTGTTGCCTTAAATTCTTCTAAAATCTCTTCTACTCTCATATTGTCTCTGGTTGCACCATCTCTGCACACTGTCTGAAGGCTCTGGTTTAGCTTTTGTATGTTGAAGCCACAAAGAGTGTTTTTGGTAATGAGGGACTTTTAATTGTTTTATGTAGTCTGCTGAAAAAGAATTTCATCAAGGGACTGCAGGGAGATTTAAAACACCTTTTATGTATTTTTCTTTGTCAAAATGCCATTTGCACTATTTTTTAAAAAAGTACCACATGCAGCGTTTTTAAAAAGTGTTTGGCTGCAGTAGGATGGCTAATTTCCCTCAGTTAGAAGGTACGGGGTGCAGTGGCCTTATCTGACTCTACAACAGAGAGATAAGAAAGGACAGAAGGTCTCTGCTAGATCTTGACATACTTTGGCATTTGGCTGAACTTAACAATTTTATGCAGCCTGGACACCATGAGCCCAGACTGGAAGGCAAAACCAGATAAGTGAGGATAAGTCAATTCTACTTTCTTCCTCTGTTTATCCATTTATCCTTTTTTGTATCTCGCTCACTCTCCCTTTCCTCTCATACTCCTTCTGTCATTTTTCCCCCCTGGCCGATCCTTTCTTTCAGTTATTCCTCACCTCCTTTCTTCCCTTTCTCTTTTTGGTAATTGTCTGCTTCTTGTCCCACTCTCTCTTTCTCTAGTCAGACATGAGTTCCACAAAGAAGTATAAAGGGGTCCACTTTGGCAACATGACGGGGAAGAGAGGTGAGATAATGACGGAGGAGGGACCGGGTCCAGGGCAATACTACCCCGAGTTGTGAGTATCTGTTGTCATGCTCCTGCATTGGTTGGCTTATGAGGATTAAATCAATTAATCAGTGCTCTCATATCGTGATGCAATAATTCCCTGTCAACATGGCAGAGATAGTTTTAATCTTTGGGGAACAAGTGTATTCTCTCTTTTGCCAAGATTTGGAAGGGAAGATCGATACTACCCTCATCTCTGTTAGACCATAGTCTGCCAAGACTGGGAAATGGCTCAACTGTTACAGTTTTAGAGGCGTTTTCTGTTACTTCCTCTGCCCAGAAAATGCAGTACACTACTTCAATTTAGTATTACAGAAATTAAAAGGTAGTTATTGGCAGTTACTGGCCTTACTTTTTAAAAAGTGTGAAAAATAATTATGGCAATTAATTATTATTTGTGGCATATAAATGAAAATCAATCCAGATGTTGTAGAAAAAAGCTGTCTTATCCGTTAAGGTGGAGGTAATTTGTTTGTTTGATGTTTTTTTTATAATTCAAGATAAAATAACCTGTTGCCATTAAATCATACCTAATAGTCACCTCGGGGCTTTGATAGCCAAACACAAATGGAGCATTATACAGATTTTGAGATATTGACAATCATTAATGCTTGTGTTGAGAAAACCCCCCTCATAAATCCACACTTTAAAGCATAAACAAACAGCCCAAATGATTGATGGTACAGGGCATTCAATGTCAGATATTCGCTGGTCTTTACAGAGTTTCATGCTCAACACAGTGATCTATTGCTTGTACCCATATCAGCAAGGGCATTATGGGTCACAATTCTTACAGAGAATTTCTGTTGCTAGTCGTGGAGGTTGTATTTTACAAAGTACTTCTTGATCGGTAGGTGCAAACCAAGATCTGCTATTCATTAAGGAAGCGATCGACTCATGGTGCAAGCATGCATGCCTGACGTAGAGCTCTCCATCTTTTGTCCTCGACTACATCTATAAGAATTATATTGTTTGCCTGTCTTTATCGCCATGTCAATAATCTGTTCAGAGTCCGGGAAACGCACTATGAGAATGTGAACCTTCGAAAGGAAGGGAAGAGCAGAGCTGAGCTTCTTCTCCCTCGTTACCACGAACTGGTGCCCAAACAAGAGGAAAAGAAGGTGAGGATGTGTTAAATGGCATTTGTGTCAATGTGTCGCCAGACAGGTTTTTAGGAGATGAGAAAGGAAAATGCCCACTGCACATGTTATTGACGAAATGAAAGACAAGACTTTTTAATTCTTAGGTGGATAGAACATATCCACCTGAAGATGTAAGTGTCTTTCCTGCCATAGGTTACTAGTTCAGAGTTCAAGCAGGCAGAGATTCATAAAGATCCAGGAAGCTTCACGTGTCTAAGTTCACAGTACCTGCTCGAGTTGTGGGGCATTATACAAATATGGAGGAATCTGTTAGCCAATCATGAACAGACATTCATCTACTGCTTAGTTTGCCACCTCTGACAGTAGCTCGTCAAAATTCCTGTGACCTATAAAAGCATCTATTCTCTTTCAAATGTGCATTACATAAGAAAATGTCATCTCTTACTCTTTGATCTAGATACCATCACATACAGCCAAGCGTTGTGGGTGGGGTTGGATTTGAGTGATTGATAAACACTCATTTCTCACTTCAGGGCGGTGTTGGTATTCAAACAACCCTGACCCACGCATCACTACCCAACTGTTCCGAAGTGAGAAAATGTGCATTTTATTTCAAGTTTCTGGGAGAAGGAAGGGTAAAGGCAAAGCTGTTTTTTTCCCATTTAAAAGGCTATGTACTTTTGTCAGTGATCATGAAGGCAGATGAGTTCAAATCCTCGCTCATGTAATGTATCCGAACATCTGTTTTTTTATCATCTCATTTCACAATTTACAGTGAAACAAAATCATTCATTATCTTTCACCTAAGATAATCTGATCATTTTCCTCTATCAATGGATTTTACAGGTTTAACTTGTTGGCAATCCACACACTGCTTGTTGTTTACAATCAACCACAGGAAAAAAAAGCTCATTGTGTGGGAGAACCTGAATCAAATAATGATCCCTTGAGTGAGGTTCTGTGAAACACTTGAATCTGAGAGCACTTCATTATGTTTTTTGTTTGGAAATGCTTAATTTGAAGTACAGTCATCATAACCACATTTTGAATAAGTAATGGATGTGCTTTTCCCCCCACAGTTACTGCAGCCCCCAACAATTTAACTGCAGTTTTTTAGCACATCATATAGATATAATCACTTCATAATTGGAGTGTGATGCCTTAACCCATGTCTCAGGAGGACAATTTTGCTGAAGAACAGACTGCATCGCTTTAGCATTTTACACATCTTGTCCCCATTCATCACTGCACATTGATTCCGATGGAATCTTAACCCATTTGGATTTGAAAGATTGAGGATGAGTCACGATAGAGTGAATTCATAGTGAGAAAGGAGTTAAGGTAAGTACTTAGGACTTAGTCTGTATTTAATCAAGCACATTGGATTAAAGATGAAGTGATTCAGCTCCCCATTTTGTCTGATTAAGGTTTGTTTATCTACTCACCCTTAGAGGGCAGTAGAACATAAGCTTTAATCACTGTGTGGCATCCATACATACATATACATGCACGCACACACACACGCTGATATATTGGAGCTGCTTGAGTGGAGGGGAGTTACTCACCTGCATATGAACTTGAGTGTGCTGGCAGAGTAATGCTTTGTGATGCCTTATTTCTGCAGTCGGCGGGGTAGAGGGTGTGAGGCACAGTCTGAAAAATCTGGGACTGGATTTCCAGTGGGTGAGGCGAATGTATTCCTGCACTCAAGGACTCGTGCCTATGACACCTTACTCAGCCAACTCCTATCGCTTTTATATTATGCTGTATTTTATCTATTTCTTCACTCGTTTGTTCATTAACTGATCTTGAAAGCGTCATAAAAATTGGTATCTCAATACTTTGCTATAAGGTATTTTCTTGAACCTGATCAAGTTCTCTATGTTTACTAAGACATACATGGGTTTGTTTTAGTGGCAGTGATGCATTTCAGTGATAATAGGACATCCCAACTACCAATATTTTTTAATGTGATAATTTATACTGTGACTTTGAAACAACAACTTTGCCCTCTGGATGTGTGTGTGTGTGTGTGTGTGTGTGTGTGTGTGTGTGTGTGCGCGTGCGCGCGCACACACACACACACACACACACACACACAAAGACTATGCTTTATTTGGACCCCCTGCTATGATAGCTACACCTCCATCCGTCATCATTAGCACCTGACACCTCAACTCACATGTACTCCCACACATACAAACGCACACAAATACACTGACCAGATGGGTCATTACCCACAG
>CAESWR010000148.1:539954-550921 GCA_903171835.1 Mullus surmuletus | reverse complement strand
ACACACACACTGCAATTCAAAAGAAAGATTTAAGACAAACATGAATCCCTCTCTGTTGCTGGCAGAAATCACAGCATTGTAAGAATCTAAGCACAGATTTTTTGGGAGCCGTAATGCTTAATTTTAATGATTGTTTGGTTATTAGTATGGGTTGATGCAACAAGCTCAGCATTGACACAAACAGACTGTCACCTCATTAAGTCAATAGACAAGCCCTCCAGCTTGGACAACCAGCAGCTCTGGGACAACATAGTCATTTGGAGTGATTCTTGCCTACTGATAAAAAAAATAATGTAAGGCCAGTCATAATCTAGCACTTAAAATGCTAAGTGCTCCACTATGTTTATCAGCTGCCAACTTTGTCTTTCTGCCATTTGGTCCTCGGCATGTAGTGTACGTTATACTTTTAGAGCTTCTTCATTGTAGGTTGCCGACTGTTGCAGCTGTTAAGCAAATACCAAGATTAAGATACAATAAAACATTATTAGCCATAAAGTCGAAAAAGAAAAGAAAGTTGTTTGTAATATCGATAAGTACTCTTGTAACTCTTTGCTGCTGCTTACCATACTAATGTGGCTGCAGGTAAAGCAAAGGTGTGATGAAGTATTTCTTTGCATACTTTTCCCACATCAAATGCTCTTAACATCATCTGAAAACTAAACAATAATCTGTGGATCACTGTTCTGCGTATTTCTGATCCTATTCAGGGTTTCTGCACAAATCGGTTCAGCATCCAAAGACAAAACTCCCTGGAGACACTGTTGTAGCTCTTGGTGCTGCCACAGACCCATTAAGCTTTGTAGAGTACAAGTAATTTAATTCATTTATCTTGTGTTACTCCAAAGATATTACAGATCAGGCTTGATTCTGCTTGTGGGATGTGCTCATCATGCTCAAATATCGATTTAACTGGCTAAGATAAACAAATTAAGATCCATAAATATAGGGGCATTACTCTACATAATGCCCTCTACACAGAGAACAATCTGGCGGCATTGAAAAGATTCCTCAGACATAATCTAGGAGACAGATATATTCAATTTGCAATTTCTCAAAGGAGGCTGGATTTCAATATGGAATATTTTAGATTACGTTACAGATCTAAGACACTGATCCCGGCTTTGCTTGTTTAATTGATGTGCTGGGAGAGGAATGTTCCTTCTCTGGGGGTGAAGATGAGTTTATTAAGAGACTCAAAGGAGTGAAGATGAAGGATGTGAAAATGTGTCGTCTCAGGAATAGCTGAACTCTTCAGTGGCAGTGCCCCGCAGACTCGCCGACCGATATTTTAATCTTCCCTCAGACACCCACACACACACACACACACACACGCCGCACACACACGAACAAACAGAGTCAAGGTGTATGTGAGGACAGGTACCGATAACATGCTTGCATAATTTCCCCTTTGCATTTACACGCATACACAACCGTTCACATTCCCGGACATTATCTTGATATTGTCAGAAAGCTAAAACTTTCTTGCTCGGTTCCTTGTTGAGAACAAGTGATGCAAGATTTAGGGGTTCATTTGATCTGTGTGTGCGTTTGTGCGTGCATGTGTGCGTTTGTGCCATAGTTTGCTCTGACCTAATTTCTTTGGCCACATGCTGTGAAGTGCGTCGACCCTGCGATGTCGTCACTGACACCCACAAGGTACGTGTGTGCGTGTGTTTGTGCATGTGTGTATGTCTGTGGGTGCACGTGTCAAATCATCTCCAATGCAGAACTAAGGACGACAGTTTTCTCAGATCTTCGTCTCCCCCCGACACGGTTCCATCTGACACCGTTGCTCAGTGTAGGGAGGGAGAGGAAACGGGAGAGGGAGGGAGTGAAGGAAGGAGGGAGGGAAAGATAAGAGGAACAGCTGGAATCATCCAGTTCTTGCCATGCCTCCTCCCTTTGCCTTCCCAATTTCCTAGTATCAAAGCATCAATCCGACATTTGGTGCAAAAAAATTTCCCTTTGCCCTTGTTCCTTCACTCATGCTTTTTAAGAAAAAATCTTTTCGTTCTCTCTTGCCACTTTCCTAATTAGTTGTGTCTTTACATCTGTATTCCCAATATTTTTAAGCTTCTACAGTTTCCTTCATTTACCCACTGTGCAAGTGATGTCCAAAAGACGTTTGATATCCGTCTTTAGGCTCATTCAGACCATAATCTAAACGTCCATATGATTTTTCTGGTGTATGACAACTAGTTTGAAAGTAAAGCAATATTGAATGAAAAATAATTCTGAAAAATAACCAAAATCAAAGACAGTTTTGAATATTTATTCATATCTGACAACACTGAATGGGCCATATTCCTTTGAATATGGGTCCTTTGAGAGTGCCTAAAATGAACATAAGTTTACTTCATTATTAAGGTGAATACGTGTTTGTAGAATTTACTCAATAAATAGTCATTCTCAGTTTGAGTGCCATGTCTGGTAAATTCTGATTACTTCAAACCGAAAGATTGACAGAGCTCACCGTTTACCAGAAGCATTCAAGTAAAGAGAAAGAACGAGGCATGAACTTGCCACTGTCGGACTGACAGATGGCCACAAACCTCATCCCAACCGCTGCCTTTGAATGAGCACAGTGTGTTTTGGCCTTGAGACTGCTTGTCTGGTGACTCCTGCTCCTCTTTCTTCCACTCAAAAAGTCACTTCCATTTCAAACAGAAACTGAAACACACTTACTCATTTCCTCTGATCTCAGTGCATCCTCCTCAAGCGCCACCTCTTTTTCTGCTTTTTTCTCTCTCCTCGTTTCTGCCTTTTCACCTAAAAGCTCAATAATTCAACTATGCTTCACTAGCAATCTAAATTACCCCACAACTAATTTTCCATACTCTGCTTCTTGTTTAAATGGAAAGTGCAAATCAATGATTGGCATGACGCCAGTAGACGGGCTATCTTCAACTGAAATCAGATTTAATCATCCCTCTTTGCAGTTAAAATTAATGTCAGCAATATATTGGTACTGCCATTAAAATGATAGAAAATGGTCCCTGGATAAATATCATAATGCTGCTTTTGTCCCTGTGTGTTGGAGGGGTGTGTCTGTTTGACTGACAGTAACTGGCAGTCTGCCAGTCATGTGTCAAAGTCTTCCTTGCATTGTATTACTATTCGGTAAGGATTGTGCTTCTTGTCCAATTTCCCTTTGAAGCTGAGGTTACAGTTAAAGGGGAAACTCTAATTTTGTGATCCAGGCGCAGCATCAGGGCAGGTCCACCGGTGTTACTTTAGATCTGACACAAAAATGGCATTGTGAATCGTCATCGAAACTCTCCCTGCTGTGGTGTCACACAATCTTGGCACAAGTTGGTTAACCAAATTTGCAAGTGCCACTGCAGGGTTTGTGCCTTCACAATGATGCCGCTACAACAGGATTTGCAGTGAGAGCAGACTTCCGCCGGGACAAAAATAGAGCTCAAGGTGTTATATTTTAAAAAGAAAGGGAACTGGTGTAAATCCGAAGCCGAGAACTTTGTGTTGTATAGTCATTTAAATCATTTATAGCCTTACCAGAATTGGCAAGACGTAAACACAAAAGCCCAGAGCAACACCAAAATGTCTAGAGCCTCCCAGGCAGGTTCAAAAAGCAATATAGAACTTCAGAATTGTTCACCTGCTGATTAAACATCACCAAGATAACGGTGATAGAAGCAAAGCAATCTAGACTGCAGCTGCAGCCAAAGACAGTGCTGCACATTTACGCCATATGGCAAAACAACTGTAGTAACGACACAGACAGTGAAGTTTGTGGTTTGTATGCATCTTTACATTACATTTTTCGCAAAAAGAACTGGAAGGCACTATGTCAGTAGCCTAACCAGTGTAACGGAACTCGGACATCATCTCTAGAGTTTTATCTGAACTTGACCTATCGATTACCAACAGGACCCCAGTGACATCTGCCCAGCTTGGTTATCCACAAAAAAAACTTGGGACACAGTGTTAAAGAAACCACTATAGCTGGGGGTCGGAGCAAACAGTTGTACTAGCAGAGATCCTGAGGAGCTATGAGCACTCGAACATCTAATTGAGGTAATTATAAATGCTGTACAGTTTGCTGCAGTGAGAGGCCAAACTACTTAACCCCCCCAAAAAACAAAAGCATATCAGCAGGGCAGTTTTCCCAAGTGAATATTTGCTTGGTCACCCATTCGGCTCGATAAAGTGCACGTGTGTAAATTAGACGAGAAGGAGACAAATGTGGGTTGCTGTTCACAGTCTGGATTTTTTTGTGTAGCAGGCTGCTGTCTGGCTCAGTTTGACCATCTGCTCCGTCTATGATTGAATGCCATGTTATTGTTTCATGCAAGATTTGATTAGCTGTATAGAAATGAGGCCTCTGTTCTAATTTTTTTCCCCATCAAGGCAGAACATTTGTCATTTCAAAAAATATTGTTCCAGTCCATTTGTTGTCTTATATTGCTCTCAATTTATGCATATGTTCCTTGGGTCTAATATGGACATTCCATGTTACTTTATTCCTAGCTCATGTCCAATGACGACATTATCGTTGTAAATTTCAACTGAAAAGACGCTGTATCTGCTTTGGTCATATGATTGCTTGTGTTATTGTAGTCTGCTATCAAATAAAGTGAGTCTGCTGAGCAGCTGCGGCGCTGAATCAGCTCTGATATCAGCAAACATTCAAAGAACATTAAACACCTGATTGCGCGCATCATTTCCATTCGAGTTGGAGATGCTGTTTAGTCCGTCAGCTCGTCACTTTATTCTGTCTGTAATAATTGTAATATAATCTGCTGTTTGTGTCAGGTATTTCTTTAATGGCCTTTCTTCTGTCTTTTTCCATCCAGCTGTGAGTTGTGAAAAAAATATCCCAACATAAAAACTTGACACAATTGGATGGATTGCAGATAAATTAATGATGATGGTGGTGATGTCATGTAATTAGTTTGGTGATCACCCAACTTTTCTTCTATTGCCACCATGCGGTTCATGTAGGTTTTGTGTTAAGTGTTTTTACATTTTTCAGTGGATCCACAGCAGTCAGCGATTCATCCACTTTTGAATTAATTGTGCATTAGGAGGAATATTTTGCAATGCCCTGATTTTGATCAATATTTTAATTGAATTTACTTCCATTTAAGGCCAGGAAAGACAACAAAGGCATCCCCATTAACATTTGCTGTATGCTAGCAGGATAATAAGATTGAGGATATGAATGATAAACAGCATTCTCTTTTGGAAGTGTAAGCCATCTGAAGGTCTGTAGAAAACCAGTCACTTAAGTCTTTCCCCATATTTGTGTCCATTCAATGTATCCTCACCCTCAGCTAAGGCTGACAATTTTTCACTGAGCCTTAAAAAGTGAAGCACTTTTGATGAAAGGTCCACCACGCTGAGCCTGACAACCAAAATTTGAGCTTTCCTAAAATGCGTTTCCCTAAAAGACTCGGGTATTTCCTCTGACCCTACTCCCAAAATCCCCATTTTGAACCAGAGGAGGGAAGAATTCCGTTTATGTCCCTCATTCGTTAATGGCAATTTTGGATTCTGGTGTGTGTAATGAAAGCTCATTTAATTTTGCATTCAGTCAGGCTCAGTCTCTGTTTGGATTCTCTGACAACAGGAGAGGCATTGCCTAGTCATGTTTACTTCCTGTGGAGAAACCAAACATTCACAGCTTGATGTGTTTTGGTGTCCCAGATGTGTGCTGGGTGGAGAAAATGTGATTATTTGTGAATTTAACACAGTGCATATCTCAGGATAGTATTTGGGATGGGATAATAATCATTCAATTGTAGTAATAGATGATTGAGGCAGTGACCGACAGTATTCCAGACATTTCAGTGTTGTGGCCAAGACTTGACTTAAAGTGTTCACTTTTTCGATTTTTCAATGCTACTGTCTCTTCGCTGTCTTGATCTAATCTTTCGATCTCATCATTTCCTTCCATTAGCGGTTTGGCCCCTTGAAAGAAGTGTCGCCTCCTGTTGGTACATATACTGACCCACGCTGTGCCCTGGAGCTGGTGAAGAGGACCACAGGAGCACAGAAAAGCCCATTTGGCATCACTGCAGCACGCTTTTCTTCAAACCACAGAAAAGGCTCCGCACCCGGTCTGTGTTTCTGGGCCTCTTTGTGTGTGTGTGTGTGTGCGCGTGTGCCAGTGGAGCTGTTTCAAATTGGATGCGATCAAAGTGACATTTTTGCTTTGAAGTTCTATTTCACATAGTATATTTACTTTCAACTGTAGATGTGATGGTTGGGCGAGGGCACATGTGTATAAAGGTGTTGGGAGTACACGATGGAGTGTCATACCACCATGTTGTTGGGGTAGGAGTCAAGTCAGAAGGCCATTACAAGCGACACACATACTAACCCATTCAGAAGCTCAGTCGACATTAACCGCCCTGTGTACAAGTGAACATAGATTTTTTTAATATGATTTTTGGTATAGTTTCTATATATTTTTTATTGCTCAGTCAACATGTCCAACATTGAATGAAAAAGTCCTTGAGACCGCCGTATTAACACGGTAACCCTGAGTTTTCTGCACAGGTCAAGTGACTGCTCTTAAAGTGCAGGTTGTATCTGCTTAATTAATAGTTTTTGTATGAATTCATCCTTCTAGTCCATATTTTTTCAGTGTTTTTTTTGCACAATTTCATAAATCTGGCAGAATTAGTCTTATTATTTGTATGTCTCTCAATCAAAGCATGCCCCGCTCAAAGTTCCTGGCATGTTCGTCAGGCAATTGGCTGCTAATAGCGAAAGGATGTCTGTTTGACTTGCTGGAAAAGCCTCCTTTCTTTGAGAGAGCTATTAAAGAATGTGAGCCGTGGTTAATTCCGCTCATAAAAGCACACATTAGAACATTCAATCAACAATGGTGCAAACTTTCCGGAGTTCAGAATGGTGGTGGCAGCAAACTGTTCTGGCTCAAGCACATCTAGGCCATAAGCAATGAGCAGTCTTTGGATCCCAACTCAATGTGTTGTCTCTGATGTGCCAGAAAGGATCAGCGTGGGGTCTGTTTGCACGGATCACCAAGCACTTTCAAAAACATTTGCTCTTTTGCGTTGTCTTACACGTTATGTCGCTTTGTTGTTTGCTTTGGTTTTCTGTATTTGCTAGCATGTCATATGTACACAAAGGAATGTCTGCATGTGTTGTCAACCTGATGAAAATGTTTCTTTCTGTTATACAGTGTTTTTCAGTGAGCAGGGCTCTTAGGTATAAATAGGAGGAGAGAACTCTGTGATTTTTCACTTAGCAAGCTGTTATCAAAGCAGGGAGTCACAGATATGATGCTGCACTGCAGAGGAGATAGATATAAAAATAACACCAAGACAAGTGCCTCCATATGAAATTTTTGAGGCGTGCAGGTGAAGCGCAGGCGTCACTTTCAGTCCATGCCAACACAACGTGAGTGCAATGCGCACTGCCAGAACTAATGACAGAAAGCCAAAGTTACACCTACGCAACATGTGTCTAATAACTAAATCTATGTGGATCCCTGTGTTTCATCATGGGCGATTGGGCAGAACTAACAGGTACCACTTCGAGAGAAACTGAAGTGGTGCCGGCACTGATTTGTTAGGTCTTTTCTGAAAAAGATGGAGTATTTTTAACTCGGTTCAGGGAGAATCTGTATTTTAAAACGTATTGACACTACCCGTCTGTTCTCTCTCCAGGTCCCGGATCCTATAACGTCTTTGACCATGGTTTGGCTCAGGAGAGTTTTAAAAAAGCATTTTTAGAGAGAACGAGGAAGGGAGGATTTGGCTCCACTGCTCAGCGCAACTCCATCTTCCTCAACAAGGAATCGATTGAGGCCCCAAGTCCTGGACAATATGAAGTAGGATGATCCATCAATGTACTCATTCATCCATCCATCTTTCCTTCTTCCTCCCTCCCCTCTAGCCTTACTCAACTTAAAGCTAGAAAAGTACGAAACTATGTCCTGATATCCATTCATTTGCAAAACTGTTGTGTAGCTGCTGTACTTCATCCCGGGGTAGGAGATTCACACACTCATCTCGGTTTGTGTGTGTGTCTGTTTGTGAATGCTGAATGTTATCATCCAGACAGAAAAGAGGACAGAGGAGAGCTACAAAAAGCAGCAGACGGCCGTTTTCAAATCAGCCACGGAACGTCTGGCATTATCACTGCTGGCTACAGTAAGTCTCCTTTTCTGCACTCACTTGTTGTCTCATAGTTTTCCTCACAGTAGCCTGCTTCACTGTTTTCTCTATCCCCTCACTTATATTACTCCGTAAAGCTGCAGAGAACTCCTTAACGGAAAAGTCTTAAATGAAAAAACAAAAACAAACAAGCACTACAAGCCAAGTTTTTGCTTCCATAAATGGGACATTGCAGCAGTAGCATCTGACCCACTATGCCAGGGGCCCTGTTTTCCAGCAGTTAATTTTCTTTGACTGCTTCTTTTCTTCTTTCCCTCTTCCTCCTAATGCTCATTTTGCAGAAGAAAACAGGTCACAATTCTTGATAATTAGTTTCTTGCTCCTCTCCAATTTTCTGGTCCCCGATCGCCTTTATTCCTCTCTTTCTTCAACTTTCTCCCTTCTCCACACACACTTAGAAACCCACAATTTAATTTAAATGGACATTACATCACTCTTTGTTCAATGAGTAACAAGTTGTTTTTCAGATGAATGATTTGCAGATTTGGTAACAAATGAGTAAAAGTAAAAGATAGCCTCTAATGTCATCTGATTTTCTATTTTCTGTCTGTACAGTTTATTTGGGAGTTTTAAGTTTCTTAAAGTTACAAAGGTGAGATACCTATAAACATTCTAGAAAGATACTTCAGTAAATGAATTTGCAAACCTTCAAGATGTAACCTGATTTCTAAAGGAAAAGTGATTTTTAATTTTTTTTTAATGAACTATTTTAAATTTTCGAATTCTATTCGGAATCAGAGTGACAGTGTAGGTAAATTAGTTTGACTTCATATTAACTTTAGGATGAATTGCCTTTGGACGTTTTTGACATGCAGTTGATATTTACCTGAATACAAACAACTTGCTAATGAAGGGACTCAGAGAAGTAGATCAATGTGAGTAAGCAATTAAATCCTAACATTAATATTGGGGGGAAAAATATAAAAAAATAATCTCCTGACAGTATTATGTTAATTCTCTGCTAAAGTGTATGCTACAGCAATTTAATATTCAAGATACAGATTTGTTTTTTTTCAAGTACCCTTCTGGGTAGCAGCTGGTGTTTAGTCTGATTAATTCTAAAGGTTAGAAATCTGAAACTTGAGGCAAAGGTCTCCAAAACTGGTCTTAAAAGTGTGAGCCATTCTGATATGTAGAAAGACAGGAGTTGAAAGACTAATATAACGCTTATTACTGAGGGCAGCATACTCTGAAGTCTACTATTCTATGCGTGTTTTTTTGTTATGTATAATTCACACATGACATTCAACATGTCATTTAACATGGAATCACTGATGTAGCAAACACCCCCACACAGTACATATTCCATTCAAATATTGCACCTGAGCTTGAATTCTTTGTGACAACAATTTTATGTTGCAGTTGGATCCACTCTGTTGTTATTGTTGCAGAACCCTCACTTTAATCTCTTGGATGTAGCTATAGTACAAAATGCACTGAATCCAAACAAGAGTGCCGCTGCTCCAGTTAAATTGCCCTTGACTGCTCCTGTTTGGTTCGCTTTTGAGAGAAATTGCGCTTTATTTTGTACTGAAAGTGAAATAACACTCACAGCCACTGTGGTGTCGGTAGCCCAGTTTCAGTGGGGCAGAGCGGTTTGCGGTCGTTGGAGTCAGGACACAGAGCCCTGCTGGCTTTTATTGATGCAGTCTAATCAGGGAATGATTTACACGTTGGACACCAAGTGAATGCAATTAAGTACCTGGCAGGGTGTAAAACCAGCAGGTCCGAGCCGAGCGCAGCAATCTATAGGTGACCCGCATTATAATATCACCTGATACTCTTGTGTCACTTTAATATCTAGTACTGTATACCCTCCATTTCCTATTGGGCTTTTACATGCTTGATGGTATCCAGCCTTGTGTCCTTTGTGTGGATGAATGACAGTCTGTCACCTTGGACTGCTCCATCCATGAATGTCATGGCAACCAGCATGGAAGAGGAGGTTGCAAATTCACTAAGTTTGCATTCATAGAATTACTGTATTGTCAGTGGGGTTTTTTTTTTTTATAAGTAAATCACTCATAGTTTATAGCAAATCACACATGAACTTTTTGCGAGGATGACGGGACTCATTAGAAAAGTGAGAGTGATCAATCAAGCCTCTTTGTAAGCGACTGCCTCCATAATAGTCTACCTCATATATCCAGCTGCACTGTTTGCCATTTTTCACGACAATGGTATCCTGTTGGTTCTCTGTCACGCTGCTGTACATTGCGCTGATGGATGATCTGGCTCACTCAAACTCTCTGCGCTCTAAGTCCTAATGTAGACTGTACGAAAAGTGATTCGCGGACTACAAAGAGTCCACATAAAAGCTGTGTTTCACGCTGTTAGGTTGTAATAGCTATAGATCTGTAAAGTGGAGGTCTGCAGGTTTAAATAGTCAGGACTTTAATTATATGCTGGACACACAAGGTGTTTAAATATTTAACAACAGCTTTAACTCAGTTAAATCCCCAGCAGCAGTACATCCAGCTTGGTGGTGTGGCTCCAACAAATATCATTTCCTGTGTTAGCAGGTGGGGAGCCAGAGAGGTTGAGGTGAAAAGAAGCGGCTGGGGGCACAGTGTGTTCCGAAGGTAGCATATGTCTGTCCGCAGCCCTCCTTGTGCAAACAGTAGGCCGAGCAGTGACGGGCGAATAGAGTTTATACTCGAGGAAGAAAAAAAAAGAGAAACATTGCCCAAATAAAAAAACTAAGAAAAGGCGGGCTTGTTTCGAGGCAGTTTAAACAAACAATATTACTTCCATATTTCGCACCCTGCCTCGTAGCACCTTTTTTTTTTTTTTTTT
>CAESWR010000148.1:520725-539946 GCA_903171835.1 Mullus surmuletus | reverse complement strand
TTTTAGTTGGTATCACTGAGTGCTGCGTGCAGAAGATCTGAGGGCACTTGTAATGGCTCCACACAGAGCCGTCTTTATGACCAGTTAATGAAAAATCGCCCAGGGACGTCTTAGCTGTAGCAGTTAGCCACATGCCGAGCTGCAGCCTAAGCTGTATCCCTGGTAACAGTCCCCCACGGGGACGGATATTAAAAGTGTCTAATCAGGAAGCAATCATGACCATGAGAAGGAGGGAAGACAAGAAAAGGGAAAAAAAAAAACGGATAAAAGGAGAAAGTATGTCTTTATTATCTGCTTCATGTTTGCCATTATGTTTTTGTCCTCTGTTCTTTGAAAGGCTTCTTGTAGCAGAAATCAGCATTTTACTGGAGACATTTTTCACACTGCTTTTTGTGAATTCACAAATATGAAAAATAAACCAGATAATGTGAAATGACAGTGTGGTACTTTAAATGTACCAGAGGGACCTGTCACCTGACTTCTAACAGATGCAGAACTTTTCTTTGACTTTCACGTATGCCTTTATTTTCTAGATAATTCGTTTACTTTGTATAACGCCAGGGTACACAACGTCATTTGTAGATTAATTTGCATCTTTATTTTTTCTGCCGACAATATCATTTTCAAAATTCTGGATTCCCAAGCTCACACGTCAAAGGATAAGAATAGCCAAACACTAGTGAAATATACTAAACAATCAGTGCCTGATTTGTTTAGATGGATTTTTCTCATCTTTTGCTGTTCCACATTCAGGGGTTGCTTAAAATTCTGAATCAAACACACCTCTGCGTGTTCAAATGTTTGAAGTCACATCAGATGTGTTTTTTAACTATGGTCTGGATCTGATAGGAGTTGATGATTGTATGTCTGTGGAGAGCAAAGAATCAGACATGAGAAACTTGAGAACTGACAGCTCTGAAAGGGGAAAAGATGATTTCAGTCTGTGTTTCTCTCCTCCAGCACAATCTAGTGCCCCTTTCAGTTGTTGTTGCTCTTGATCTCGGTCTTTTTATCTCACTTTTTTTTTTCTTTCCTCCTTCATTTATTTCACATTTTCTGTATTTTCAAGAACGCTTTTCCCCCTCCTCCCACTTTCCTCTTGGCCATCCCCTCCTGATAGTGGCCTTTCTGTCACACACGTCGTGGGATATCCTGAGGCAGGGCTGTAGGAGCAAAAGTGTGGAATTTAATTTGGACCAATGTTTTACCCAAGGCAGTGGAACTCTTCTCTACCTCTGTAGATTAGCGAAATATTGCCCTGTCCCTCGTAGCGACATGAGCGAGGTTTCAGAAGGGGTTTTGTCAGTTTTCACAAACGTTTCTGCCTTTTTGTCATTTCTGTCAATTTGATTCTGTTACCAATTATGTTGCAATTAATAGAGGTCATGATGGATGTTTATGGTCATCCCAAGTGGAGACTATGGGGTTGTCAATGGCGAGAGCACTAATTTAATATTGAGGTGTTGGTAATAACCTTTTAGGGGCTTATAGTCACAGCTCATTTTTCATCAAACGGGAGGGAAATGCCATTTTCCCCAGCGACAGAAGTATCATGCTGAGGTTATTTCGAGTCTTTCAAAAGTCGCTGCCTTTTACTGAGTTCATATTTGCACAGTCTTGTGCAAAAACTAGCCAGCTGAGTTTTACCTAACTTGGAGGAGTGGTGATTTTTTTTTCGTATTGCCCAGTTCTGCTCAGTAAACTATCATATCACCAACTTAACTTATGTGCAATATTATGTAATGTAAAATGTAGCATGTAAGAATGCCTATTGATTTATGTCAAGAAACGGATGGCAGGACTGAGTTGCTGCCTCATGATCAGTGGACTGCTGATATCCTGGGATAAATAAGTGTATGAAAGTGTGTGAATGAGACCATACAGATGGTTATGAAATGTATCAGATTGAGAAGGCACTATGTGAAAACCACCCATTTACCAACTGTCAGTAATTTGAGTCGCTAAAATTTTTTTTTTTCCAGTTTTATCCTCTTACAACTGTTAAATATTTGACAGTAAAAAATTAATTGATCATGGAAGTCCGTTGGCACCCGGCAAGTCACTTGAAACTGACACAAAGCAATAACATGTCTGCCAGTCAAACAAATTTCAGATTATCTGCACTATGCCGACAATAAACACTCTCACGCTCTCTAATTTTCTCTCCACAGTGAAAATGGATTCCACGATGGAATCAGACATACAATATTAAAACATGGCTTTTATTACATACGCAACCAACAGCGATTCCAACCAGGATTCATAAAACATTTATGACATGAGAGTAATAATGAAAACAAATAGAAAAAAGGAGACATTTAGATCCTTCTCATGGTAGAATACAGGTAAAAATAGCATACTGACAAGACCATGGCAACAGCCTGATTCTGGTAAGGTGGGTTTTAGGATGGAAGTGATCAATTCTGCAGGGAAAAAAAGAAAACGGTTCTGGCTATGACGCATATCGATATCAAATTTAGCAGCTTTTGTTTTACATAGATGAGAAAGCGTCATACAAGATGCCCATAGAGAGTCCAACTTTTTCTAATGAGCGACTCTTCAAGCTATTCAGTGGAGACTGCAGGAAGTATACTTTATTTGGAGTGCTTTATTTTTCACTTCCTCCATTTTTCTTTACCATTCACCATGATATAAAGGTCATATATATATATACAATCAGTAGAATCATATCCAGTAGAAATATTTCTGTTCCGATGTTGTGGACAGACATCATTCACAAGGTATTCTGCATGTCAAGGAAAACCTCATTAATGTCAGTGGCAAGGGTGGAAAAAAAGCACAATATTGCTCTGAGATAAACACACCACACAACCATATGCTTGAGAGATTGAGAGACAAAGCCAAAAGGAATAGAGGAAGCAGTGAGATGGGAACGAATGAAAGACAGAACAGGAGATGAAGAGAGTACGTCTATAATGTGTAATTATCCAACCTATTAGCTCAGGTTGAGATAATTAGAGTGTTTACTAAACATACATTTATCAAGCTGAATGGCAGTATCAACCCACACTCAAACCGAACCCCCTCTCCCCCACTCGCCCACCCTGCAGAAGGCAGAATGAACCAAGCAACAACAACAGTGGGAATTTGATGCAGACAATGGAGTGAGGAGTGAGATTGACAGAAAAATCAACATCATAAGGACCCAAAATAGAGGCTTATGGTGCAGAGAGAAGCAAATGACGGCAGAAGAAAGACGGGGGACAATGCAATAAGAGAGACATAGATGCGGCGCTAAAGAGATATCATAAATGAAAAAACGCCATTTGAGTCAGACAAAGAATGTGACAGTTGCACGGAGGGCGATGCCACGGGGCAAAGCGCTTTTGAAGTATCTGGGATAGGAAAATATGCAGCGATCCGGGGTTTGTCACTTATTGACTTTTTGTCTCTGTGTTTCATTGCATTTTATGATATATCCATGGACAGCTAATGGCATGTCATGGTGCAGCCTCTATTTATGGGGGACAAGGGACTCAGCTGATGAAAGAAAAGAACAAAAACAGGAAAATGAAGTTATAGATTTGATATGGATTTTACTGTCAGCTGTCAGGGTAATCATGATGATGTGAGCCCCGGTGAGAATTCAATTGCGGTCACACAACACGCGCGCTCGACAGGAATTATGTGCTCAAAAATAAGACTGTACACACATGAATACACATAGATGCATATTGTAGTGTAAATACAGTATTTAATTGCGTGCATAAATGTTAGAGAACCGCATGCCGTAGACACACATGCAGGAATTAAATGACAGAATGAAAACAAGTGCTTAGTGACACTTCCACCCTGAGGCTTCAGACAGTCCCATCATGTTCTACTCAATATTCTCCTTAAAATTCACAAATGTGATAGATAGAAAGATTAGAACAAAGGAGTGTGGGGGTGTGTGTGGAGGAGTAGAACAGAGGAGTGGTGCTGTCATATCCACTGGCTGTATTGACTAGTCTTTCTGACATGAGCTTTTTACTTCCTTTTTTCTCTGGTTTTGTTTGCCCCTAACCCCGTCCACTCCTACATCTCCTCTGTTATAATGGAAATAAAGAAGGAAATTACTTGTCACGATGAGATTGGCTTTGAGTTAGTGAAAAGGCCAAAATGTAGCAGCGTCTAGCGTCTGATTTACGACTTTCAAAGACAACTAAAAGGCCACAAACAACACTTCTCATTCTGTCTTATCCATTCCTTGGGTGTTCAGACTGTAAGAAAAGCTCAGTTCTTTTGTGTTATCGCCGCTGGGTTTGAATTTAGAAAACTCGTTTGGACTTGGAGGGGGTCAAAATATTCCATCGACCATCTCGCATGGATTTGTGCCAGCTGATGTCGGGTTGCAGTGCTTTGTTGCCTGTTGTTTTATGGATGCTGTCGTGTTGAGGTACAAGTTGGAGTTGGGGAAATCTAGCAAAGTCTCTCTTAACTTTTGGCAAATCTCAATAATCAGCCAAAGTAGATTGACATTTCTTGATTTTGATGGTCATTTCTTCTCTGCTCTGTATTTTGAGTTGTCCTCAGGGACCAACATACTGTGTCTCTATGCCTCAAACCCTCCATAACTCTGCTCTCTCAATCATCTGTCTTGTGGAACTATATCTAGTGGATAAAGCCACATAAGCCTCACAAAAGTTTAAGCGCAACAAAATATACAATAAGGCAGAAGTATTTCAAAGTCCAGAGATTTACCCTTATGTATGCATCCCTTTTTAATTGTAGATATATTATTTGGAGTCTATTTCATAGCAGTTTTTCCTCTTTCCAAAGTCTCGTTCTAGGCTCATAGTCTTTCACAATCTATCTTTCAGCTAGAATAATGTTAAATCGCCGTCTATTAAAAGTTGTGCGAGTCTCTGACTGCAGAGATAAAACTGACAAAAAAGTCTAATTCAAACAGTTTACTGGATCTCAGTGGAGTCAGACGCTCGGATGCCATAATGGCCCAATCAGCCGATGCGAGGGGTGTGGTGGTTGGTGGCGGTATGTGGGTTTGATGGATGAAAAGCGTTTCAAGTCTAAGTTGTTGTTTATGACCCCCACATGATGCAGTGCTCTATGAAGCCCATTTCTGATCGTACCTTTCCTTTAATGAAGTTGTGGTGAGCTTAATTTCATGCCTTGAGTGGCATAGATGCAAATGAAGTGACTCATATCTAATGAAAGTGATCTTTTAATATCACATAATGAGTCAGCTAACATCAAGAGGATATGGAGGGACTTGATCGAGATTGGCACCTGGTATAGCGCACCAAAATGTAACCTCCTCGGCAGAGGTAATAAATGTGGAAAATCGAAAAGCACATGGAAAAAAAAAAGAGAGAAAAGAGTCATCAAATGTGCACTGGGGCACAGATGGAGAACTTGTCTGTGTAGCACTTTCAGATTTTATGATGTGTGGATGTTCTCTAACTTATTGCTCGGAGGAAAAGATCACAAACGCTGGGTGAAACCTCTTTCCTTGTCTTTCCCTCTTGCTGTGAAGTCCTGGTTATTGTTACCTCCCTGCTGTCTTGCTGTTATAAAACAAGTCAACTGAAAAACAGCCCTTGCTCAAAAACAGCCTGTGACTCAGAGTAAAAGGCATTTTCCAAGTGAGGGCAGATAAACACAACATGATTTCTCGCAGATTGGCACAGCTCCAAAGAAAACCTGTGTGGAAGCCGTACACAATGCATGCATCATTAGTGTTCTGTATCTGTGCTGCCATTTTGGAGTCAACACACCTGTGCCGTCTTAAAAAGAAACGCTGTCCAGCATGCGCAGTATATAGTTTCAAACTTCTCAAGTTGTTGGACCGGAAGCTCAAATAGCACCCTGAGGCCTAATAAAGGTCAGCCAGTTCTTTTGTAAATTCCACAAGTTGCAACTTATGTAAATACAAATGATTTGACACTTTGCCCTTACAGAGTTGTAAATCAATATTGTGATCTGAACTAAAAAGTCTTGTAGTCGTACTCGGACACAATTTCACAATAGAACTATCAAATTGTGCTTTGGTTCCACTGGACGAGGCCGGGTGATGTGAATTTCCTCTGTGAATGAATAAAGAAAATGTAGAAACTTCATACTGCGACATGAAACAGTTCTAAGTTAACATTAATTTCTGGATTCTGAATATATTCCATTCCTGCTGAGCATTGATGATGTAATGAAGTGATGGTTCTCTGGGACCAATCAGCAGTGGGAAACTGTGTGTTTACGTCACTTTTAAGTGTCCAGCCAACTTAGTTTTGGAACCCCAGGAGAGCAGATACCAAAAAAGGTGGTACCAAGTGTACCAGGTACCTTTTCCCAAATGGAAAAGCAAAAAAGGCGAGTAGAGTTGAGTAGAGTAGAGTAGAGTAGAGTAGAGTAGGTACCATGCAGGGAAAACATGCCATGAGAGTCCTTTGTTCTAAATTGTCTGTCTGGCAGCGGGGGTGCAGGCCAGGCTGTGTTCCATCTGCGTGGGCATGTTCATGCACGCACGCACACACACACGCACACGCACACGCACACGCACACACACACACAATGCGCTGATGAATGTCAGTGTCACTTGTGCGCCAACACATTGTGCAGCAAGACGCGTTCTTTCTTGTTGTTGGTGATGATGACTCGCAAGCTTCCTGCTGTGTTTTTCCCGGCTTGTTCATTGATCTGCGGTCCAGATCAAAAGTTGGTGTCAGCTAATCTCTATGGGATATGACAGCAATACGGAGCTGTGATGCTTTTCCATATTGGAGTGCACACTGGTGATTCTGAGTGGTTCGAAGTGTCAAAGGTGGGAGGAAGAGTGTTTGGTCCAGTGGTTGTAGCATGAGATGAGGGGTTCCTCGTGATGGGCCCAAGGAAGATCTGCAGTCGTCCGGGTCATGAATTTTTGTGAGGCTTTCTCTACAATGCAGTAATATCATAAAACGTTTTGTCTAACCCCCAGCAAACTCAAACTCTCCAAAAGTGAGACTTTGGGTACTTCTATAAAAGCTCATGGTGGTGGCCTTTAACTATCATGCAGGTAATCACAGAAAGCGAGCTGGACAAATTTCTGATGGTTAATGACTTTTGTTTCACATTATACCTCTGCTTCTTTCTTTGTTTCTTTTCCTCTTCTGTAATTCTATCCAGAAAGTACACAAATGCAAACAAAAACAGTCTTACACAATGAAAGAAGTGTGCTGTTTTCCTTCAGGATGCACTTACACCAGTGTGGCTCTTTAACAACAACACAATGTTTCCTCATGTGTTGCCGCTGGTGATAAGTTATGTGCAGCAGGGAGAGGGTATTTTGAGCATTTTCTGAAACGGCTAAAACTGATGCTTTCTGGGTACGTTATTCTCATAGAAAAAAAAAGGAAAAGAAAAATTATAGTCATGGGCAAAAGGAACAACTGTTGAGCCTCAGAGTAGGTGTGTGGACCTCCTTCATAATCATAGTGATTTCTTGCCGCCAAAGCTTAAACATTATTTTCTCCCACCATTTTACCAAGACATCGATGCAGTCATATTTAGGTGTGGTTTAAAAAGCAACCCGAAGATGTATTCCACGTCGGCTTAAAACCAAGCTATAAACTGTCGCGTCACTGCTCTCTGTCAGACAGAGGGGATCAAGTGTTCTTTCATATATTTGTCTTTCTCAACAAACATATTAAAATTCTTCCAGGGGCTTCAGACATCATGATATCATAATAACATATTTTTCTCAGGTGCATCTATCTGTCTCGTGTCAGAATCAGCCACATGCTCCGTTTCCCAAACTAAATTTGTATTGACCTGCTTTTGAAAATCTTCAGTAGCATGTGAGAGACTGGATCCCATTTATATTCATTTATCTGAGAATAATGGAATCATCAGTTGATACCTGTGGACCTGTGATACTTCCCAGAATGGAGATCAGTATGTAAACAAATTAGAAACTTATTTTACTATTTTGGATTAGATTATAGTAAGTGAGATGTGACCCAGGCTGCGCCTTTAATTTGATAGTGTCTGTTTATTATTAGGCTGAAGTTTCTATTCTGCTGCCAATTTTGTCAATTCATTTCATTCTTCCTTTTTTATCTAGGTAGTTTTTTTTTTAATCAAACCTTGTTCTATTCATAATTTTCTATCTTTTCATCTTATCTGCGTCAGTTGTCATCATCTTTAATAGCATTTTCCCCCTCTTTTCCCCATTAATCAGTCTCCCTTTGTCTCTTAGCCCACTCCCCGTGTGGATGATGATCATGTGCAGAGCAGACGTGTCCGACGTGGTCATGCACATGTTTCATGTACATAGTGTGGGTACCAGCTGTGGCCGGCAGATGTGTGTATAACACGTTTGTGTGACTTCATCTCCATGCAGGTGTGGGCACGTGCCCATTTTATGTCGCAGCTGTGTGTTTTGTGTGTTTGGTTATGGACAGCTGTTTAGCAGGTGATGATTTTAGGAGCTAAGCAGACAGTCAGCCAGGCAGGCAGCCAGGGAGACAACAGGGAGAGCGGAGATTAATAAGATGTAAGAAAACCTGGGCTTGGCGTTTACTCAGCTCTTCCCTGTGGACCTCTGCTGGATGGCTGGTGGTTCAGGAGGGCCCAGCTGTGGGTGTCAGTGTTAATGCAGGATTCTCAACCTGCCAGACTCCACAGACAGTTTCCCCATTACTACGTAAATTAATCACAGCGAGACTGAACCTAAAAAGCGCAAATGGGTTGTGGGTCAAGTTGCAGTTGAAAGGCCTCCAGATGTTCCTGAAAAGTGGGTACACTTTTCCAGGCAAAAAAGAAATGCATAGCATGTTTTAAGATTAGGAGGCCATTTGATTAGACAAGTTGAACAATTGTAGATGGAAGGGATGCAGCCAAAGAGAGGAATCTGGGGACATCCAGTTGACACTTAACAATTGTCAGAAGATCAGTGAGGGGAAAGATTGAAGTGAGGCAGATGGCAGCGGAGGAGAGACGAGGGAGAAAAGAATGAAGAGGGAGGCAAAAACAAGGTGGAATATGCAAAAAGCAGAAAATAAATAACGGAGAAAGTAAGATATAAAAGGCTGCAAATTGCAGTGGAAAACTGTAGCTGTCAGCAAATTGTGTGGCTAAGTGCTACCTATAAAAAGGGAATAGGAAGCGAATGGGGCCCATATGGTATCTCTCTGCTGTTCCATCTATATTGTACTTCTGTCTAAAACCTCATTAAGGCCTTATGACACTAGCCATACCTCCAGTACTAAAATCAGACAGATGGTTATCAGACTCTATGATGAGACACCAGCTGTGCTTACGCCACAGAGTGACACAGCAGTCTATTCTGGGAGGAAAAAACACTAACTGTTGTACACAGCTTTTCATGTAAATACTTGCAGTCCTATTGAATCCATAATGGAAGTCAAATAAACTGGAAGGTCACTTGGAGAGTATAGACCCCCATATAGCCCAGTAGTCCAGTTTCTTTGTTTTCTCCCCCCAAAACATCCATATTTTCTGTGAATAGATATAGAAAACATTTGTTTATCTGCACCAATTTTGGGTCTCTTCTCTACACCCCTCCACGAAAATAACAACGTTGCCTACACTTTCTCAAAGCAACTGTCTGGGTAGGGACAATATATTGGTACTCATAAACCACACCGTTCGTTTATACGCACCATGGACATTTTGGGTTTCAAGCAGAAAAATCTTAACGTTTCATGATTGCAGATTTTTTGGACACTTGGTTTGCCTCCTCCCTTTTTTTGTAACCCTCTGTGAAAGAATTCTGTGGGGAAAAAAATCCATTCAGCATCCAACTACATAACTAGTCCAGCCTTTGACGAGAGGTTTAGTATGAAAGATGACATATCAGGCTGATCTAAATGATTTGACATGAAAAAAGTTTTGAACTCAAGAGGGTGATTTTGCTGACAGATATCTCGGCGTGTCTGCTTGCAGTGGTGGAACCATTGGGAAAGAGCTTTGATGCACACTGACATAATGATAAGCTGCAACTCTGCACACACTAGATTGTGAGATGTAATCATTTCTACCTATTTGACTCAAAACAGGGACAGCCGTGCGCGGAATGGAAATGCAAACATGGGGTGTTGTGTTTGTTATATGACATGGACACCTCACACACATGTTCACCTTCACTGACATGGCCACCATGCATTAGCACCCTACACACACTGATGCAAAGTACTGAAACTTGGAAAAAAAAGTCTATGAAAGTAGAATTCCACTGAAGTAGGAAGAACGCATGATTTTAAGAGTAATGAGAGGATGAAGAATTGGAAGTGGTGGCAACACATACGCGCGCACACACCATTAGTCAAAGCAGTGGCGATACATTTGAAGTTGAATCGCGGTTATGGTCGTTGTCAGGTTTTTTGAGCGGTCATTAGTGAGAGAGAACACGGTGTGGAAAGAGGGGCTAAAATAACAAGCAGCATCCTTCTTTGCACTTTTGCTTTGTTTAAACTTTTATCAGCCAGCTTTACATTTTATATCTCTCATATTCCCAAAAGCAGCTGCATAAAATGGCATTGATCCTTGCAGAGATTGTTTGCGGAATTGTGCAGAGCAGAAGCTTCCGAGGTCAGTTGCAGATATCGGTGTTTGTTTCGTATGTTTAAATAGGCGACTTATGAATAAAAGTAACAGGGCGACACCAGTACATAAGCAGCAGCTCATGCACTTTCTCACTTGTTCAAAATGTTACTTTTAGTATCCCTCAAGATTGTCCATTACCACTCTGCTGCCTAGTAAGTACTCTCAGTAATGCCAGAGACGGGTGTCCACCAGTCGGTTAGCATTCAATAAATATCAAGGACTCAACATTTTTGAAACATTTAAGCAATGCGGGGGAAAAAATTACCTACAATTCTGAAACATGCCCGACCAAGGTAACACTTCTGAATTGCGCATTTGAAACACTTCCCATGAATACATTCTTGAATTCCACTGTTTGCTGCTCGGGTGAAGTGGCGGCCCCATAACTTCTCCATAAACTTGTTTTTGATGGCAATTCGGAGCTCACTCTGGTATTTAATTCAATCGCTCACTTAATTTATTAACCACCTGTTATTTTATTTACTGTTTACCGCAGCTCTACTTTCAAATAATGTCCTCACAATATGCTTGATTCCTGCAACGACACGTCTCCAGAAACCAGAGCCACGACCTTCTGCACATATCCTCTCGACAATGTTCTCATGCTGTCCTGCTAATTTGTGATTTTCATTAAAAAACGCTGTCAGGTGTCACATGAAAGCTTCACATCAATATTCAATCTCTCTTATTGTGTGTCTCTGCTGCGTGCCGATTTTATATCGGGCATCTCTACCGTGCATTTTAACCCGAGACTTTTTTTTTAGACACTCAAGGGCAGTGTGACAGAATCATTAAAAAAAGGTGTGTTTACGTGAATCTCAGTGGGTAAATAAGATAAGTATTGAGCTGTCTGAATGTCGAGGGCATGTAATTAAAGTCAACCTGAGTGCTGTCAATAGGTGATAACTACTACCACTGGGAACAGTGGTGTGTGTCATATTTGGGAATAATTACAGACTGCCGGCTCCTCCACAGGTGTCCGTGCTGGAACATTGCGTTTGAGAAAGACTGCAGGATGATTGCTTGATTTCTGTTAGATCTCTGACTGCTGTGTGCCAACAGGTGCATGTGTGCATATTTATATATATATATACTGTACACTTTCTACATATATAGTCTATTGGGCCAAAAGATCCTACTTCTCAATGTCTTTTTCTTTCAACACTTTACTCAAATATTCATACCTCACTTTTAGTTAGTAAGCAGGAAAACAACGTAGTGGGTCCTAATGCATAGTATGTGAAATGCAGTATACTGGAAGTACCGGATGACCCATTACATTTGATTGCAGTATATAAGCCAGCATGCTATCCTGGCCGCTTTGACCCACAATCACCTGTGCCTGCCATGGATGAAGCAGCGCTATGACGACCTGAGTAGTATGTCCCAGTAGTACGCATATTGCAACTGCAAAACTAGGCATGTACTGTTTGTAAGAAGTACAAGTGTGTGAGTTGTAATGCAGCCACAATATTCCAGCTCAGCTGTCTGTGCACACCCAATTCGACGGCCTGTGTAGTCGTGAGGCACTGTACTGCCTCGCGTGTGTCGTGCTAGTCTTCTTTTTTCCTCCCACTGTTTCTGTAATGAAAAGCTAAATGTCCTGGGTTAGCGATGATTAAAGATGGACGGCCACCTTGGAGGAGAAGGAGAAAACAGCAGTCGGGAAATGACAGTTTGAAGTAAATGACAGCTCTGCTATGTTTAGGATGAATGGACCACGCGGCTATATTCAGCCCGTACCATCAATTATTCAAAGACCCACCGACAAGACAAATCCCCGGATTCCTCTGCAGCCACAGAAGTGCAAGTTTCTTAGCAGGTGACATATGATTCACCCGCATCCACATTCAGAGCCAAATTTCTCTGACTATTTTCAAAGGGATGCATTACACCCGCATCAGCAGTGGCACTTCCATCAATTTGCAATTAAATATTAGCATGGAGTTAATGGCTGTGTTGGCCTTGGTATACGGACTGATGAAATCCACCTGTGATGTTTTTCGGAAAGCAGCACACATATCTGTCAATGCTGCTCCCTCTGTAGGGAAGAAGCCACGAATCAACCTCTCATTTGAGCCAAGGAGAAACTGTGCCTCTGCGTGTGTGTGTTTGCCTACGTCTGGTGATGTCTTCACCATTCATTCATGAATGTGTGTATGTTGGTGGGATATTCTGGCAGAATGTTACAATAACAGATGGGTAAATGTAGGAAACCTAAATTGATAGAGGAAATAGCTCAGTTTTGTATTTGACTAAAATGGTTGAGACTAGGAATGAAAAGGGATCAAAATCTTGCAATTAATATATATATGGAGAATAATAGTTAAACAAAGTAAAATAACTGATGCACCAGTGCAATAAATACATAGATGATTCTGTTTCTAAATTGATGCAGTCATGTATTTATTTAATTTTTAATGTAATTCATTTGTTGATTTATTTCCTTTTTATGTACATTTCTTAATTTATTTTCACATTTCTTTGTTTTCATGTGTTATAATCATGTATAATAACATAAGTGATCACCGATGTTCTTACCTTCGCTGGCTGACAAATGAGCAGGGAATATTTTGAATCGAATACACATCCCTTCTCAGGAGTATTTTGGTCGTCACTAATTGGGTGCCCGGATACACTGTGAAATCAGGTGTGTTCCAACATAGCATTGCATATGTAAAAAACTCAAAGGTCTCCTTGGTGCACTGAGAGTTTTATGTCCGTGCATTTAAGAAGGAGCTAGCTGCAGAACTGCTTAGTTTAGCACAAAAGTTGCACAGCAGATTGTGTGTAATGTTATGCTGCGTCTGTTTTGGTGGAGGCACTCAGTTTTTTCCTGCCTCTGGTATTTTTGAATACTTTTTTTTAAAGCCTTAATGTTAAGCTCTCCCATCTTGATTTCTGCACCTCAAATAATGTTTTTTTGGGCAAAGTTAAGGATAAGGATAAAACTGGGTTCAGGTTGAGGTAAAGGGGAATGCAATCCTGGCAGGACATCAATCCAACATAAATCCCTAAACCCAACTCATTTTTCTTTTTACGGGTGCATGTCCGAGTTGCGTGAGAATGGGAAGTAAGGTAACTGCAATAATGCTGCAGCATCAAACCGATTAACTATATCGGAGTGTCCTTTGGAGATCTCGTTTTGTAAAGTCAAGTCAACTGTGTGTGTGTGAGTGCAATGGAGGGACGTAATCAAGTTTGTATTTAATAGCTTCCTATAATCTTCAGTACTTTATTGCTGTTCACAAAAGAACACGCAGAAATGTATTCAACAGAATTACTTTAAAAAAGAAAACATGACAGTGTTTTCTAGTGCAGAACATTCTTTCTGTTTCGGAGAAGTGCAGTAACATGATGTGCTCCACCGCACCACATCATCACTGTTGTGGTCGTCTGCATGTTGCAGAGGCTGCCGCGACCTTTCCCAGTGTTGTTTTGCATTTGGCATTTAAATCGCAGCACATACTTGAGGTGGTCAGTTTCTGCTACTACAACCACACAGAATCTGCAACTGCCAATGACTACATCCCAGTGCAAATGGATACAGTGTAAAATATTAACTAAAATATGTCAAATATTCAGAAAAATACACATTTATGAGACTTTTTTTAGTGTAATCATGTCACCTATGTCCAAAGCGTGTGCCCAGTAGAAGATAAAGTCGGTTAGATAAAGATAAAGTCAAGAAAATAATGCAATGCGACAATCCCAGAAAAACCACTGTGTGTGTACATTCAGGTTTCACACCGTCACATTTCATGCCGTATTAGTGAACGGTGAATGCGCCATTAAATCTGCCATCCTGCCTCTTCCTGCAGGATTCCCCCCCACCCAACACTTACAATCTCAGCAAGACATTTGACAAAGAGAACGGCCGCTGCTTCTCGGAGCCCAGAAACGAGGAGGCCAAGAGACGACAGGGCTGCTTCCTTTCGGCCGCACCGCGCGATAATTTCTTCCGACAGCGCGAGCCCGGGCTACCAGGTATCTCATGCATCTGTCCATCTGTCTATCCTTCCATCTGTCTATCTTTCCATCTGTCTATCTTCAACAATGGCAAGAACATGGCCGCTCCACCCTTTTCAGCATCACGCAGTCCAATTAGCTCCATCTCTGTGGGCTACTAACCTAATATTTACCTCAATTACAATCTCATTGAAAAATGTTGTTTCAAAATTGATAGATTCATGACTTACTTGGATAATTTATGACTTGCCCCATTTCACCATGGGACTCAACCCATGAGGCACCTCAAACCGTTTAACCAAAATCCAATTTGCATATAAATAGATTTGGACTGTTTGCAGTAGTGTTTTGGTCTCTCTCTCGCCCTCTCTCTCTGACACACACACATGCAGTGGAGCAGATATGCAGACACAAGCAAGAGAAATATGGATACTTTGCATTAGGACACGTGTTGGAACGTGCTTAGCGGTGCACACACATACCATCATTTTACCCATTATTGAATTTGCATTTATGAATAGGCACGCAGTCTATGCAACATTAGGGAACATTAAATTCTCCATCATTTTAGCTCCCCTGCGAGCACGGCTCTGATGGTAAGGGCTTTAACGGTGGCGGTTGAAAAAGTGCCAACAGAGCGATGCCGGGACTTGGTCATCGTACGCTGTCTTAATTGTCTGCAGCACACGTGGTCACTCAAGATGTTTATTAGGTGGGAGTGCTGCTTCTCGGCCCGCCGTCTAGCTGTGTGCAACTTTGAAAGTCACCCTGTTTCTGCGCAGTCATAAGCTGATTGCATTAAGCTTTTTGGGTCAGACGAGCACCTGCCTCTGTCTTAAAACCATCTTGGAAAAGTAATGGAGACCCGCCCACACACACACACACACACACACACACACACACCCTCCATTATTTTCCTTATCATAATTCTGAATATGATCCGTAGCCCTTCGGTCCATTAAAGCCATTTCGAAATCAGTCGTAATAGTCGGTTTCATAATTCCTGAGAAGTCGGCAGCAGGGGTTTTAAATAAAAAAAAGGTTTGTGGAAACAATGTTGTATAATGAATAAACCCCCGAGGCTTAGCTTCTTTCTTTTTTAGAAGAGTTTCCATTTTTTAGAATTACGTATTATTTATTTAAATCAAAATGGCCTCATAAATTGTTTGCTTTACCCTGGACAACAGTGTTTTTTATTTATTTTTTTATGCTATTCTTCCCATCCGCATTTCTGTGCGTCTATGGATGGGTATCCATTTTTATTTCATGTTGAAAACCTCACTGTTTTCAGTTTTTGCTATTTTCACTGACAGTCCAGGGACTGTCTGGGTGCTGGACAGCAACACAGTTCAGTTAGTCGAGAATAGCGTCAGCTTTGATCATAGACCAGACAGTTCAAGTTACATTGCAATGCAACACACATAAAAGCCGGGCAACCAGCCCTGGTAACAGCCCAGACTTGTGCCAAACATCCGTGCTGCTGTGATTTTTTTTTTTTCTTTTCTTTTTCAAAATCCATTCTCTATAAAACAGAGTGAATCATGACACACCAGTGGGCTTTTTTGCATTTAACCAAAACCTCCAAAGATATCAGATACTCACACCCATATCTCATGTTTAATATTTTGGGGGGATTTGCAGTCTTGCTGTTGTGCTTCTTGTCCCTACATTTAAAGAGACATTTATGTAAAAAAAAAAAAAGTGTGTAACTTTGATCTGCCGCACTCTGACAAACAAATCTGTCGGCCTCTAATTATTTGGCAGCGCTTATTACATCATTTCTCCCACGCAGCTCTGCTATCAGCTGTTCTGTTAATAATGCTCATGGTGACTGGTCAGAATGTGTTTTCATTCAATATTTCTTTATCCTAAACACGCGTCTGAGTACCATTTGTTTAGTCACACTATTACACACGGCACGGCACAGTCTGATTAATGTTTAACGGGCTAATTATTTCAACTGTGTTATCAATAAAAGATGTCATAATTAAATGGCTGAATAAAAATACATGTTTTTATTGATATATTAAACAAGATGTGTAGTTTATTGCTGTTGTGTGGGATAATTAACTGCTCTAATTTTATAACCTGCACATTCACACCTATCTGATATCACGACTGAAACAACAATAACAGCACAAATTAAGCAATTTCAGCTGTTTGTAATATATTCAGCACATTTTAATACATCTGCACTTGGTGCTTTAATTTCAAGAAACATTACTTCAAGAAATGTGCTGTATTGAAATTTTTTTTAAATAATGTGTATTCATCTTAAGCAGTGTTTGATGTAATTGAGGCTGATGTGTGAATTATATGTGCATCCTTTTGTTAGGCCCTGGCCAGTACAACCCCACTGTGGAATCCTTCCCTCACATGGCTCTTATCTCCTCCAGAGAAGATCGTTTTAAAGTCTCCATGAACACGGGGCCTGGGCCCGGTGCTTATCAGGTAAACATGCTGTTAAAATTACATTCCTCCCTTGTATAACATGCTTGCATCCCAACACATTCCCATTGTACTCTCAGCACGTCTGTACAATACGTGTGTGTGGAAATGTCTCCAGTGTGGAAGCTTCGCTGGATGCGTAGACCTGCTGTGCATGTTTTTGTGTCCATAAATCCATAAATGTCTTTTATCATATTATCTCGTGATCCTCTGAGAATCTATTTGGCTTCTGTCTTTGACCTTGACTTTATGCGGAATTGATTGCTTTCTACTCACAGCACAACCAGATTCACCAAGTTTCTTGCATTTCCAACCAATCTATGTTTGTCCACCGATGCAACAAGAGGCTGAATGATGCCGTTTCCTGCTCAAGGCAACTTTTCACTTTGTGGGGGAATGTGTGTTTAATTGACCTGTCTGGTTGAATTAAACTGGGGAAAAGTGAGTGCATTCTTATTAAGTGTTCTGTTGTTTAATGAAGCCAACTCAGACTACTGACAGAGACAAATGCTTGAACCATAATACAGTTGTAGTGAAACACAACCACGAACCTAATCTGCCCCTGCTTCATTTCAGGGTGTTTTAATAGGAATTTCCAGCTTTGGGTTCCCGCTGCTGCTGTATGTACGTGTGTGTGTGTGTGTGATGATTGAGAGAGCTAATGTTGCTTCCAGTCTCCGCTGACTTTGAGTGGTGAACATCAAAGACAAAACCACTGAGTTTGATTTAAACCGCGCCGCACACTTCATGGTGTTCATGTCCACGGGTGCGGCCTTATCACACAGCTCTTTCTTCTCCTCTCTCTGTCTCGGTGGGGATTTTCTCCGCTCTTCCTCCGCAGTTCGCTATCTCTGCCTCTGCCCGGCTCCACCTGTCGCTGTCTAAAACATTTCTATTACTGAACAATTTTGGGTGCTTTGGCTCAGAGGTGGGGTGTAATTATAAATGTTAAGGAATGCGTGTTGTGAGAGGCTCCACAAGCTAGAATGTCGGTTATTTTCCAGAGATTTCACTGTCTTTGTTGACCAGATGGTGCGAATTTTTAATCAGTTTCTCGGTCTTTTGTGATCGATGCCCTTCTCTCGGGCCACCTCTCCTGTGTTCGATATGTGCTTTTTCTTCCAGACTTTGAGAAAAAACAATCTTTTGTCTACGTTCGCGGATGTTTGTCATTACATTTTGTTGGGTATTTGGATGTTTGAGCAATCGTAAGATGTATCTCCATCTTAAAACACGTCCCAGTGTGTGTGTTTGCCAGAATATCATTTTGTAGCGCAACGGTAGAGCATATTTTTTCATACACATTTATGGATCATCTGTATTCCTGTGCAGATTTATTCTTTGCTTTTGGACGTTCTTTCATTACCATATGCTTTGTTTTTCTCTCTTACTCATCTCATTGAGCCTCCTTGTCACTCCATTTCTCTCCTCTCCTCTCCTCTCCTCTCCTCTCCTCTCCTCTCCTCTCCTCTCCTCTCCTCTCCTCTCCTCTCCTCAAAATGCCAATTAATTCTATGGTGGTGATAAATATAAACAAAATCAAACCAAAAAAATCTAAATCTTTAATTTCCTTGGCTGAGTCGTTGTCTGCAGCCACTTTAGTTGACTGGAGTGGAGTTAATCCTTGGAGACAGTTGGAAACTCTCCCTGCCTGATAAATGTCTGCATATTTCAAACCCCAGCTATTTAATGCAGGTTTACTTTGAAAAATGTGAAAGTCTCAGCCAGGCGGGTTTATCAATTTGGAAAAAGGAATCTCATAGTGCTTTTCTGGGAGCTTAGAACATCATATAAAAAACATGAAGAAACAAACAGGGCATAACAATACGTATTAAGCATATTGAAAGCCAGACTGTAAAGAAAATAAATGATATAAGACAGAGGAGACACAGAAGACACTTCCTACACAGACTGCCTTACAGCTCATGATGACAAAACTGAACTGCTGCAGAATTGGTGGAGTGCCTATTATTTATTTGCGCTTCCAAATTGAACATTTAAAACAAGATTATGCCACCAGAAAACACGATCCGAAAATCTTTTTAGCTATCTTTTTTCAACATGACTTGAAGTTCACGCGCACACTGTATGAATAGAGACCACACACGCTGACAAAGCGATCAGCCGCGGCTCCCGAAGGAGTCTTGTGCGATAAGTAAGACATCGTACGGCTCAATTTAGAGTTAGCTGCCTCTTTTTTTTTTTTTCCTATGGAATGCGTGTCGAAGCTCTCGTCTCAGC
>CAESWR010000148.1:493599-508006 GCA_903171835.1 Mullus surmuletus | reverse complement strand
TCAGTATTCGGATTAAGGTACATATTCCGGTAACTGAAACATTCAGAATAACCCGTCTACATGCATGAGCAAACTGGGTTATTCCCGTATACATGGTCATTGTAGTCAATTGTCCTGGTACTTTCTGACGTCTACAAATGCCATGATGTTTTTGTCTTTCATCACACTTAAAGTGATAGTTCGGATTTTTCGACATGACTTTGTATGACATCCTCACCATCAGTGTCGTTCATCAGCAGTGACTTTTCTCCCACTGTGTCCCGTGATCCGGCCTGGTTTCGGTGTTGCAGAATTTAGTTGCTGGGGTCACACGGATAGGCGAAGTGTTCAAAAGAGTAATCCATTTGCCTCACAAATTCTTGGTCGCGAAAAAGTCCGACCTCGCAATCACCCAGCACTCTTTTCCTTCCTTTCGTATCACTGCGTGCACCTGTTCATCATCTGAAGGAGGAAGGAGGCGGAAGGAGACCGCCATGACGCGAGAGAAGACGCGTCCCAGCGGTCTCCTTCCGCTTCCTTCAGCTGATGGAAAAGGCGCGCGAAAACTCACTGCTGATGAACAACACTGATGGTGAGGATCTTCAAAAATCCGAACTATCCGTTTAGGAAGTGATTGGTTTCCTCCTCACTCCAAAAGTCTGGCGTGGTGTTGTTTTTGTGTTTGGCCATGATTACAAGTAGTTCCTGTACTCAAAAGACAAAGATTGCTTGGGAATAGAACCCAAATTCATGTATATCCTGATCGGCGTATGCATGAGCAGATGTTTGGGTTAGCAAAGGAGTAATCCAAGGTAATATTCAGGCTTTTAAAAAACATAATTTGAGCATGTTACAGTTATTCAAACGGGGTATTGGTGTTTACATGGGTTATTGCTAGTATTCCGTATGGAAAAGGGTTATTTGACTGCATATAAACGTAGCCACAGTCTCCCCTTTAGTCCTGGAACACGTCATTCGCGTCTTTATTTTCTCCTGACTATTACTGTGGCACTCTTTCCACCTGGCTGAGTCAAACTGCCCTGGCTCCTCTTCAGCTGGTGCGAAATGCCACCGCTACACGTTTGACGAGGACTGGTCGTAGATCTCGTAACACTCCTACTCCTAGACTATCTGCACTGACTGCCAGCGAAATTCAAGTCCGAGCTTAAGATTCGACAGATCTGACTCGTTTATAACCTTGTAATAACAACACAACAATTTCCCTCTAATATATCAAATGATGAGTTTGTAAAATGCTGCTTTGCATTGTTGCTTTTTTTTCATTCACCACATAATTTTTACGTTCTTTGTTTTATTCCAAATGTGCCATTACTCTCCAGAGGAATTCATCATTTAAGCAGAAAACAATGAATAATGTCCATCACGGTTCCCACTACCCAAGGTAGCGGTCTCGGAGAGCCCGCTTTGTCTGTGCAGCAGCCCACAACCCCCAGAAATTAATGAATATGTAAATTGAGAAAAAGCAGCAGCAGGAAGCAAAGAAATTTCAAGATTTTTCACTAATTCATTTATTTCCAAACTTCCAATAAGTGACTCTGTGTGTTTCCCGCACATTTTATGGAAATCTGCTACTTTCCACCAACTGTGCACGAGTACTTTGTGCGCTTTGTTATTTCCTGTTTGTTTTCTACCCGCTTCCCTCGCCTCTTTTCATCTCTCAGTTGTCATCAGTCGACTCTGTTTAAGGAACGGGGGTCTGATTTCATTCGCACAGGGCTCCGTGTTAATGTCATTATCAGTGCATCATTTCAAAGGAATTGTTAGAGTGTTAATCAGGGGGAAGAATAACAAAAACAGCTCCCTGATTAGCATGTCCTGATTAGCGTTGGCTTTGAATATCCTGAAAAACCTGTTTTCCCCGCAGAAACGAGACGACTATCTTCGCTTCTGCTCCCTGCTGATGCAAACGCTGAGACGGCTGCTGGATGTCAAATGTCTCATTTCCGAACATGACGGCGTGCGAGGGCGCCTCGGAATTTAGTGCGTGCTGGATCACTTTCAACAAGACTTTCATCTGCCCTTCAGATAAAAAGAAGCTCCACTTCCTGCCGCGATGGCTGACGGAGGGAAACTCTTTGCTAAGAAAGCGAGTTCATTTTAGTTCACACTCTGAGCCGCAAACAATGAGCAACTGTCACGAGGGTCGCCCCGAAAAGCATTTGAATAATAGAAATGATGAAAACAGGTGGGAGAACAAATCATATTAATTAATGATAAACAGTGGAGTGCTGAGTGCGTGTCGGTGTAGCCAGAACACCGCAGCCCGTTTTCCTGATTTAGGATCGCGCGGTTAGGGAGAGTTTTATGGAACGGAATACAAAGTATGAGTAGGAGTGAGAGGAGGCGGCGGAGGGCAGGTTCATGAGGGTAAAGGACAATAAACATATCAAGCGTGTCAGTTCGGCCGAGTCCGCTGCTGAAGAGACGGAGCGTCTGTAATAGGAATGAACTGCGAGATAACCGTGCGCTCTATAGGCGTGAAGACAAAGCAGAGACAATTTATTTGCCCGATGCGGGCTCCGACTGCAAAGGTTGACCTGACCTCCGATTCGAAGTCCATCTCACTGCGAAATTGTCTCCAGAAGTGATTCGTGGCCGGACGCTGCGGCAGATTGTCGCGTAATGCCGGCCCCAATGAAAACACAAAGCAACGTGTACTTGAAAAGAAATATGAAGTTAATCCTCTTCATCTCTCTGTCTCCGAAAGTGATGGACGGAGATGGCTTCGGGGGGGGGAACAGATTGAAGGTCAAGAGGGTTTCGTCGCGTTCAGATGTCGTGTTCAGATGTGATTTTCCCCTCTGCCTCACTCTTGATCGAAATCTGAATGAACTATTTGAGTTTACCCAATCAGCAATCGTGCATCAGGAAATCTAACCCAAATAGAAATAAAGGAAACAGTGACATAAAGGGTTTAGTGTGAAGCTAAGTCGCGTTCAAATGCCTAACCTTGCTGTCGGTGCTTGTTTTTTCCTTTTTGAATCTTCACGTGAGTCGTGTGCGATGTTGATTCGCGGCTTAACAGTGGATAAACACGGCTGCTGCGGCACTGATTACGACGCCGGCAATGACACGAGCTGCTACATAATTTACATCAGTGTCACAACAATGCACTTTTCCTAAACTTTGATTTCTGGCAGATGGGATTTCTGTTTGATGTGCTTGCTCACCTCACTCGCACCGGATCCAAAATCGGCGGCACACGCTGATTTTTGGCTGCGGCTGTGATCGCGACGATTTGAATGCTGATGGTGTTTGAGCATTCTTTCTAAATAACTGAAGAAAATTCAAACAAGTAACTCGCAGCAAAATGTACGTGCTGAGAGACACACAGATGTCTTTTATTCATGTAATTTATTATTTTTAATCTAGAAATGTCGCACTGCAAAACTTCATTGAACATTTCCCTGTGATCCCTGTGAAGTAGAAATCGGAACATGCCATTTACATAATGAAATTGGATTATTGAGAGATCCAAGACAAAGAGACTAAGCTTAACTTGTGCTGTTTAAGTTTAATGTCTCTTAACCAAAACTATTAAAGACTCGCTTGTGGTTCAAATGTTCCTTTTGTCATCATTTGAACCAGAAGACCGAATCAAACTGTGGCACCAAAAAAATAAAAACGCTAAACAAACAACAGATGTCAATTATAACTCTGGCACGGCTTTTGCAGTGCGACGTGCGCACGGCGGCAAACATAGATTTGGCGTCTACTTTCAAACGACGGCAAATATATTTCTTCATTCGGGAGACTAAAAATAACTTGTAGGAAAAGTGGCCGTTATTGGGTGACGGCAACATCTGTTTTTGCAAACAAGACAAGGTATCGACTCTGCATTGGCAGCTCGTGCATCATCCCTCAGAACAAGAGCCAGGGACAGATGCAGGTGTGTGCGTGTGTGTCACTTTCTGTCTGTTTTCCCAAATGCAAGATGGCACACACACACACACACACTCACTCTCATGCCGCAGTCTGTAATCGCAGTGCGTGTTCATATGGAAACGTTTCTCATGTAGGCAAATGTATGCACTCCTCTCTTATCGCGCTGTAACAGCTCGCTTCTTTGCTGAGACTTTAGGGGATCTGGCCCGCGAATGGTCAAATGCGTCCACGTCGGCTTCTGTCGCCATTCGAGATACGTGCGAGTGCGCAGGGCAGGCGTTCAGGCGTTTAGTTCTGTAAATATGGTGTGCTGTCCGAAGTGACGGAGAGTCGAAACAATCCCAGCTGAGTGACTGTAAAGAAGAGCGGGCGGCTGTTGCTGAGGTTTCTGTAAGGCGGCAGGCAGGGCCGTTTGTAGCTTGGTGGGGACCCTGAGCAAGATGATGTTTGGGGGCCCCTAGTTTGTCAAAATACGATGAGCTCCTTCACTTATCAAGCAAAGTAGATCATGAGCGCATATTCCTATTTTATAATTGCAGTGATGTTGCTGTAATACAGAAAATTAAAATGAATCTGGTTTTATATTAAACACTGATTCTTTTTGATGCCATTACTGTGTTTGTTTCGTTCTCGCTAACGGGAAAAATGGGTGGCCTTATTCAATATAGGCATTGCAGTTCATTTTATTCATATCCTAAGTTTACTTTTATGCATAAAAAGGATGTAATAAACACATGAGATAGCTACAGATAAATACAGGACATTTTAATTCTTCTCAGATGAGGCTGAACATGCAGCTTTCGGACCCCCGTTCTAGCGCCCAAGAAACGGCTCTGGTGGCGGGTTTATTCATAGCGTTTTACAGGAGTTTCACGAACCCAGATTGAATGTGAACCACTTGCGAATTGACTGACGCCCAAGCTTTAGGCAAAAACACAGCACTGTAAAATTAAAAACACTCTTTTACACGTTGGGGATTTGTTTACAGCGGGAGAAACAAGGAAGAGAGGTGAAAAGTGGGCATGCGGACGTTCCGAAGTGGAGAGGGATGTGCTGTTAAAAGCTTTTATTCAGGAAATACCTTCGGTGTTTGCGCCAAACAACTCTGGTAAAAGCCTAATCTATCAAACGGCATCACGATGACACGAGGATGTGTGTGTGTGGAGGGAGAGAGAGAGGACGAGAGAGGCCTGGCGGTGATGGCAGAGCGGATTCAGGGCCTGCTCGTATCAGACTGAAGCGCGGCTCGGGGTGTGTGGCGACGTTGAAGTCTGCGATGGATGGCTTCGACGCCCGGCTCCTTAATGAACAGACTGCCTCCCATATACATGACAAATATTTATTCTAATGTGGCAAGACGTGAATAGGACTTTTATTTATTTATTTTTTTTCCCCGGCAGGAGATGCAGCTACATTTGGCTCCAAGTCTTGACAGGAAATTAAATTAGTAAATGAAAGTTGGTGTGCAACCCCCGGTGCCGCACGTTCTGTAATATTTATAATCACGTTTTATATGTTATGATCACTTTTTAAAATGTCTCATGCCCCAAAGACTTCTCCTCCTACAAATGTTCACTCATTTCTTGCCGCATGCTGGAATGTTCCACATTAATATGAAATACATTATTTAGTGGATGCCGCGATCCGTGAGTGCACATGGTTTGGAGCGTGGGTGCCAGGAGCGACCCTCTGAACTGTACGCCTTCACCGTGCTCAACCGTGTGGGTTCTTCTCATGGTGCTGGTCTACCCAGCTTGGCATCTCTAAGCCAGGGCTTTGGGCATTCATCTTGGAACTGGCTCGAGAACCGACCAATTGGCCCGATCCGGCGTCTAAACTGCTTACACCCCAACTGTTCGTAATGTTGCCCAGGCAACATCCAGTATTGAAGCCACTTGTCAGTTTTAGAGCTGATCTTCGTTGATTCCAGGAAGTGTACGTTCAATCACTGGAGGCTTTAAGTCACAGATGCTCCCACTTGCATGAGTACGGCATCGATTCACCACAGTGGTTTACTGTGAGATTCACCATAGAGCAGCGTGGAAGGGTGGATGTTTGTAACAACCAAGTGTGCCAAGATTCTTTTTTTGTCGCCTTGAGGTTTTTGTATTCCTCCTTATATTGGCAAACAGATTGGCCAAAAACAGCCAACATCTTCTCGTGTACACTTTTTAACAGCCAGGCATATTCACATCAATGATTGTGTTAAATAACCATTATTAATATAATCCGTGAAAGTCTGTTTTTACCATTTTTGAGTTTCTGTCCATTACCAAAATAAATATGATAGTACTACTACTACAACTAATAATACTACTAATAATCACAATTACAATAATCATCAGCATCATCAACATACACTGTATTCCAAGTGAAAAAACACAATCAGTCAAAGTACACAATCGTCTGAGATGAAGGTCAAGATCACTGTGAATACAAATCCATTTTAAAGCAGGTAACCCCCGATGGCTGTAAATAAAATGAAAAACTGATGTCATGTTGTATCCAAAAAGGTCAAATATTTACCTAATCCTGACTGGTTAAAGTACTTTTCTGGCCATTATGTAAGATTTTGCACAATATATTATATTATATGAAGGCTGTGCTTCTGTAGGTTCTGTGTGAACAACATTAAAGACATGCTTCTCAGCACGTTGTGACAGGCATCTCCGTTTTTTTCTGATGAATCCCTACAGAGGAATTCTGGCCAAAAGCCTTAAACACGAAGAAGCAGCAGGGGGAGACGGTGGCATCACGGCACATCAAGCAAATAACAGCCTTGAAATCAAAGCTAATACGAGTTGATCAGAAAACAGCGAGGGCGCCATCTGTTACGAAGACGAGAAGAACTCTGCATTTAAACGATTTTCCCGTCGTCCAATAGAAAATCACTTTACAATTTACATTTTTTGAGATCTTTTACAAGCACAATGCGGCATGGCAGATGGTTTGTCCCTGATAATACCAAGCCAAGGCATAATTGTCACCTCATAAATATGACACAGCTAATGTGCGCAGCTCCAAGCCAGTGGAGAAACATCATTGTCACACAATTTCACGGTTTTGCCCATTAGTGACAACTTTGTGTTCAGCCTAGAAGACAAATTTGACAGTCGCAAACAATTTCCCTTTCCGTTGAACAGACTCATTGACATCTTTGGGATAAAAGACTTGGTGGTTCTTTCTCTAAAACACATTCGGTAATTACGGCGCTATTCAGAGGACAATGCAACTCCTAAATACAGACGAGAAGTGAGTCGCGTTCGCTGATGGAGAGGCTGTGATTAGACAGAGGAAGAAAAACTGGATTTCCTTTAATAGAATGGACAGTTTTGTGGCTTCGCCTACTTTTTCATTCCTAAAAGCCTGCGCGTTGTTAGATAGAGAGGAAGATAATGAGATAGAAGGGCGTGTGGGGAGGGGGGGACAGACGGAGCTTTTACCAGAAACCTGAGGTACAGAGCGGAGGAAGGAACAATCAAAAACTGGAGATTGACAGTTAAAGACGGACGAAGGAAGCCGGCCGTCTCTTGTAAGGATTTCTCAGAACAACCCCCCCCCCCTCGAACTTGAAAAAGAAAGATGTGCTTTTCTCGTGCGGCTTGTTACGTTATTACAGACAGCGGAACCGATTAATCAGCATAATGCATTTAACCAATTATGCGAGATTTGATCTGGCTGCAGAGCTAATTCAATAGAGATCCTCGTGATTTACGAGGGTCAGTTTATTGGTGCGCTGGGCCGGGAGGTCCGACGTCCCGACGGGAGCTTGCAGCGAGCCCGAGGGGCGGGTGGGGGGGGGTCTCACGATATCTACAGCTGGCTTTATTAAAAAGATCATTTTAGTGCAGAAACAAGAATTTGAAAAAGTTGATAATAGGGACGGGGGGGGGGACAGAGAGAGAGGCTGGATCAAATGTATTTGTTTTTCACAGCAGCCAATGTGACGCGAAATAATAGAAAAACACAGATGTTATTAATCACATTAGTTCTGCTCGGTGTGAGCGCTGAGCCGTGATTAACGTGATTGGCAACACCTGTGTTTTCCTCCTTTTTCCTACTAAAGTGGCTTTGGAAACAGAAGAGGGGGAGGGGACGGATCACATGTTCCTAAATCACAAATTGTATCGTTCAGGTCAAATCAGTTTGCGTCACTTTCTCATTACCTTTGGGCCCCACTTCCCTCAAAAGAACTAAATAATATTAAAGGGGTTTTTGTGTGTGTGAGGTTAGGTCAAGGCCAACCAATTCATTTGCAACACTGTTTAATCTAAGGAGGGACCACGGAGGGGCCATCTTGACCCCTTGGACACAGGGGGGGCAATCTATGGATCATTCAATTCAATTCTCTGGTTCCAAATGGTAACCACACACTCCCTGTAGGCACTTTCACACACAGCAGGTCTCTATTATCTATCAAAGCAAGCTAATAAAAACTTTTCTGATTGACTAAAATAACATTTCTGAACATTATTCGAGGGATTTTGCCACACCTTTTTGGGGCGTTACCCACACGTTTAGCTGTGTTGCTCATTCCACGAATGCAGGATCCTTACAAGTTGTACCTCATTGTAAAGGTGACGAATCAGGCTTTTCAACGGTATAAAATACAACATCACTTGGTATTATTCAAGGGGAGAAATGATTGACTGAAATAACACTTCCAAACTTATTCCAGGGATTTTGGCATACTTTTTTTTTCTCGCATTACACACATTTAGCTGTGTTGCTCTTTCCTCAAAAACATGATCCTTACACGTTGTACCTCATTATAAAGGTGTTTCCAATGGTATGAATTATCAAAGGGGGGAAATGATTGACTAAAATAACATTTCTGAACATTATTTGAGGGATTCTGGCACACTTTTTTGGGGCGTTACCCACAAGTTTAGCTGTGTTGCTCATTCCACGAATGCAGGATCCTTGCAAGTTGTACCTCATTGTAAAGGTGACGAATCAGGCTTTCTAACGGTATAAAACACAACATCGATTGGTATTATCAAAGGGGAGAAATGATCGACTGAAATAATGTTTCCAAACTTTTTGAGGAGTTGAGATCCGCCGTTATAAAAAAAAAACCTCACTTACCTCGGAGCAAGCCGGCGGTAAACGCATCGGCTTGGTTTGTCTCGGTCGAACAGGTGCGAGGGGAGAAGAACGACAGGTGAGCGAGGGAGATAATCACGTCTGTATGCTCTCGCTCCAGAGAAGGGGCCTAATCAGACGGAACGAGTGGAAGCACCTGTGCGGATGAAGCGCGCCCGCACACTCGCGCGTAATCGCTCTAATTAGATCATACTTTTGGAGAGTCGGACGCCTCCTCTCGCCGAGGACGCTCTGCTCGGATGTCGCTCCGGCGTCATCCGTCGCTGCCGCCATTGATCTCCAATCTCGCCCATGTTCGAGGGCTTCACAGACCCTCTCGACTGCCATGGCAACCAAGGTCAGCGGGAACACGTGGCTGATGCATCGTCCATCGTCTGCCAACATGGATGTGAGTGAGAGGCTGACCCATGTGTGTGTGTGTGTGTCTGCGTGTGTCATCAGGCCACAATGTCTGTATTTTGAAATCACCTCCCCTTGCTCTTTCTGGCTTTCCCGATCGAAGCTTGCGTTTTGTTCATCCCAGTAAACTCTGGACGAATAAAACAGCTGCTCCTGTGGGTCAGACGTACAGCTCTCTTGAAGTGATATTTGTGTTTCTGTGGAAACGGTGTGTTTGCTCTCCAGTCCAAAACGATCACGTCCTCCCCTCGATCCTTCCCTCTGTCATGTCCCCACTTCCTGTCTTTTTTTTTTTTCTCCCCTTGTTAATTTACATTCCCCCTTCACACCTTCATCCTCCCTACCCTCCACACTCCATTATCTGTGTTTGTACTCGTCTTTTGCCTGCCTAATGTGCCTCTCCTACGCACACACAAAAACACACACACACACACACACGCTGCACTTAAATACCCACACAGACGGACACACGCACGCGCACACAAACACGCGCGGCCCATTCAGTTCCGCCAGCTTGTCGGAGTGTGACTGATTGATTACTACCCAGAAGGCTCGGCTTTGTTGATGTCAGAAACAGGACAGGTACTCCAGACCACAGGGGGCAGCGGGAAGATTGATGTCTCTCTTTTACTCCCCCTTTCCGTCTCTCACTTTCGCTCTACATCTCCATCCTTGTCACGAGCCCCTCGCCTCCCCTCACACCCACACTCATTGACCCTCGCCGTCTGACCACTGCGAGGGATTCTCGAACGTCTGATGGCCGAAAAACACGTATTCTTCCCCCGTTGTCTTCCAAATCGAAGCGGAATGAGCTGAGCAGAAGTGATGGGCGTTAGGATGATGTCAGTGTCTGACCAATTGTGAAATTACTTTTTTGCATTATACGTTTATAGTAAGTAGTTGAGGTGCGTTTTCAATGGTTCATGCAATATTGCGATTTTTAAGGCGAGGTTGGCCTTACAAATCTGTTTTTCACTCTCTCACAATTCCTTTGTGGTAATGATTTTTCTGATGAAGACAACATTTTTCCGGAATTCCTTACACATCCAACACCAGTATACAATCCTTATTTTTCAAATCAGAATCAGAATCAGCTTTATTGGCCAAGTATGTGAACACATACAAGGAATTTGATTTTTTTCTTTGCTCCAATGTACAAATTAAATATAAATAGTATTTATTAAATACAAACACACATAGACCTAATCCTAAAAGGACAAGGACAAGGACACCAACGAGCAGAAGAGTGCTATATAAAAAGGAAATATATATAAGAAATAAATATATCTAAATAAATTAGAAGAAGTGAAAAGAATTAATTAATAATTTATTATTGTAAGGTTTTATATTTTCAATATTTACAGAGTGCAAAATTAATCAGATTTCTTTATAGAGTGCAAATGTAAAGTAAGCTTCCTTGTTAAATACAAGCATACAACCCCAGAATGTTAAGAGCACCCTAATTAACACATCCAATCTACCTTTGGGTGTCCACGAGTACAGATTAAGTGCGATTTACTTGTCTCTTGTGCTGATTTTGCTGCCAGGGGGCTCTTATCCCCTTTTCTTTGCTTGTGAGATCAAAAGGTGGCGCCAGCTGAGGTGCAAACACACCTTTTCTGTGCGCGGCGAGTGTGAGACTTTAGAGGGAAACGGCGAACCTTTGTCCTCCTCGACCAGCTGGTCATCCGTGTGTCCACAGCACCAGCACAAATGAGTAAATTGTAGGGCACGAGTGTCCCGGAGGAATGCTGGAGTTCGGAGGGGAGGGGGAGGCGAGTTCAGAGGTTTCGGAAGTTTCCTTTCCCTACTCAGATGTCTCGCTATCTCTGCTTCGCCCTTATCTAGTCCCTCCCCCCAAACCTCCACCGCTCCGGTTCATCTCTGCAGGAGGCATTAATGACCTGATGTGGGATCTGCCCTTTTCTACCCCAACCAGCTGTAACACAGCATTTGCAATAATAATAGCTGATGTGGGACCACCCATTGTTCGCCCCCAGCCAGGTGTTCCTCTGCACCTGTAAATTTAATGATCTGACCTGGGAATGGACTCTTTACGCCTTGACTAGTTGTCCGTTTCTTCTTGTGCAGCCCACAGTTCTGTCTGTGAGGCACATTCCATGAGGAGTAGGCGGGGGGAGGGGGGGTCCATCTGGCTGTTGATGGTTAGTAAACCTGTTTGTAAGGGAGCCTGACTGACATAGTATAACAATCAATACAGAGACAGTTAGAAATGAGTCTGTGGATGGGACCCTCATCCACAGACTAATAACAAGAGATTATGCAGGAATATTTCATCATTTCTTGCTCTTTCCTTTTTAAGAATAAAGTTCTACTCTGCGAAGTGCCAAAGTTCAAAATGTGAGAAATATTTTTTTTCCTTATATTTATTCATTTTAGGATACATATTAGTTTCTCTCTCGCTCTCGCTTCCTGTTGATCTATTCTCCTCTCTCCTCTCCACCCACTATTTTATGCATATTTGGACAAATATATTTGCACCTCTGTCTGGGCTCCTGTATGGTGCTGGAGGAAAAATAAGAGAACAACTTCAAATTGCCTCCTTCATCACATACCAGTGATATTGCTGGGAGTGTGGATGTGGGCCCCGTCGAGCCCCCTGCAGAGCTGAGCTCAGTGTGGAGAAAATCCCCAGACCTGTCTCCCTCAAACAGATTATAGCGCACATTTCCCTCTCACACAACCACTCTTTCCTGCACTTGTACACTGAGACTACACACTCGCACCTGTGTGTGTGTGTGAGTTTGTGTAATCATATGCAACAATCCGACTAGTGTCCATAATTTATTCAGCGTCTTTTACAGTTGTCATATTATCAACGGAGGGTTGACAGTTTCTTTATAAAAGTCTGTATCCATGATGGATGCGACATGAAATCATTGAGGTGTGACTGGCGCACATTTGGCTTCAATAAAATCTGAGCAAGTACAGTTGTTACCTGCACACACACACACACACACACACACACACACGCAGCTTCAGGCTACACGCTGTGCTCTTTTCCATGTGAACAACCTTGCGGATTTGCCCTCATGTAGCACAGTAAAAATTTTCCACATTTTATTTAGCTCAATAGAGATGTCTTTCTTAAAATCAGATTGAGGCCCAAAATCACCTTTTACGCCGCATCATTGTGCGTGTTAATGGCTCTTCCTCTCGAAACTTTAAGAAGAATTTAGGGTGGAACTGGAATAGAGACGTTCGCTCATGGCAACATTAAGACGCTGTTGTCTGGCAACACTCGACTCTCAGTTATGGAGCGTGCGCCGTTTTGCGTCTGACACCTAAATAAGGGGGCTGAAGTCTAGTACGTGACTCAGCAGATCACGTCGCTTAATCTGCTTAAGCTCAACAGCTGCAAAGCGATGCAAGTCATCAGGCTCTGACAATTAGTATGACACATAGCAGGAGTAATTTGCATCTGCTGGATATCATTTTTTAATAATTAAATAAAGAAAGCTGCTAATGATGGCGATTACTGCAGATAATGTACAGCGCAATATGATATTCCAGCTGATTAGAAATAATGATCGGTGCAGATACACATTTGGGTCACTGCCGCGTGCTGTTGGTGGAAACAAATTTGGCTTTTATTTTTATTTTTTAGTATTTTTTTCTGTCAAATGCCTGGATTGTTTTTCATTGCAATTTTGAAAGAGGCACTTGTCTACGAAGGACGTATGACAAGCTTAAAAAGAGCAAGATGGGTCGTCCTAATGTCCCTGAAGTCCACTGACAATACCCACGGTCATATCGCTTGTACACTTAAGATCCTCTCTCAAAAGCTGAATGGCGTCGCTCAAATGTGCAGCTTTATTTAGGATGGAAGGACGAGGAGTTGTGAGTTCGGCCTCGACGGTAAAAACGTGCATCAGACAATGGAATTTGTGCTTTGTCAAACAGAATGACAACCTAGATTGTCATTGAAAGTACATGTCGGGGGGGGGGGGGGGATAATGAATTAATGTCGGATTTAAATTACCGGTACGAAGATATAGTGGAAGTAGAAGGTCTTTTATTCATGTGGAAATGAAAGGGCACCAGCAGCATGTACAGGTGGAATAAAGTGCAGGGAATAAACAATATACAAAGAAAAAACCGGAAGGTAGATAATTATGGCAAATTATTATCCTGTTTCTAAAAATACTGTACATGAATGTCACATAAATGGATGGATATTTGCACATGAAATATAAAGAGGTAAGTGGTGTGCTTATACTTCCTTCTATCGAAGCATCTTCATCACTTAAAAAAAAAATCTCTTTTTCAGAATCTCCATGTGCCCAAATTGGAACCCCTCTCTCATCTCTTTCGTGTGTCCGCAGTCTCGGTCGCCGACTCCACATCCAATACGAGCGAAACGTCGAACAAGCCGACAGACGGCTCCGGTGTGAGACGGCAGTTCTGCTTGGCGTTCAAACCTCACGCCATGTTGCTCCGCACGGGCAATTTGAACGACGTTTCGAAGCATCTTGCGAACATATTGTGAGCGAGTTGGCAAACGGCATCCAGCCATATGTGGGACAACAGTGGGATCAATGGAGGGGAGTGATGTTGTTGGAGGAAGGGGGTGGTGGTGGTAGTGGGGGGCTTCTGTAGCATCCCAAGGGACTGATGAAGATGTTAGAGGCGTCATACTTATTTCAAAACAAGCTCCGTTTCGCTCTTTTTTTTTCTTTATTTTGGCCGCACCGATTCCGCCGCCGACTTCCAAAGTCCAAAAACTCCGAGTCGGTATCTTTTAAAAGTAACCACGGCTCCCTTTGTCGTTACATAAGCAGCGGGAAAGCTCAAACGACCATATGTGGATGACTGGAGGGATGAGACGCGGAAATAGACTCAAGGTGTCGTCCCCGAGGGCTGATGAAGGAGCACGCGAAAAACTCTTGCAAGGAAAACAACATATTGCTCGGTGCTTTAATTGGAGCGAGTTAATGGTCCATGAAGACTCGTGTATTAGTCGCTAAGACAAGCTGTTCTGATCAAAAGGAAAAAA
>CAESWR010000148.1:437270-460445 GCA_903171835.1 Mullus surmuletus | reverse complement strand
GGTCAAAACCACTTCACAATGAGTTAAAATTGTATTACAACAAAGCATTGCTCAATAAGTTAAAACAATAGTAAAACAAAGTACATTCAGTAACAATTCAGACAAAACATCAGAAGAAAGAAAGCCAGATGAAAATAGCCATACAATTACAGTTAACTAGGCCTTAGTTTGAATAAATAAAGTCCATCATGCACTGTTCTTCATCTCTATTTTCTGTCTTTGTTGACTACTAAGTGTTTGTGACTTTTCAAGCTGCCAAATGTTCCACTACATTTACCGGCTAGTTGCTAACTGCTGAGGTGGTAGATTTCAGCAGGTTTGCAGAATCATTTTTAGCCTAAAAATATCTCCCTGCTCAGGACTGAGATGCTGCTTTAAGCCAGCAAAACAGCAAAGTTGTTGGCCTGAGACAAAACAAGGAGTAGAAAGTTGTGAAGCTGCAGAGCTGGATCATAATTCTTTGTAGCTTCATTGCGATGACTCTGACATCACACATTATCCTTTGACAAATTTTATGGTAAGAGTATTTACTGGAGCCGCCATAAACCCTCCTTATTTTCCATTTGGGGCGTCTGATGCCGAGGTGAATCCTATCAATCATATGAAGGACAGTTTAAATGAGATGTTTAGTCATTTCATTTTGAAATGAACATGGTAGACTTTTGCTTAGCTCAAGTAAATCAATATTTTACAACACTGACGCTGACTAAAACTCCAATATTGCAAATCCACAATTAGTCATCTCAACCTGGAAAACTAGAGCAAAAACACAACAAACAAGATGCAAGTTTATAGGAAGAATTTCAACAGTCACGAAGGCAGCGGGACAAAGACAATTTACAAAAGATTGGTGCCAGATTTGTGGGCGGGACAACTCACATACTGACTCTGATGGTGCTTCCTGATTGGCCGATGAGAGCCTTCAGCCTTAAATGATCGCACTCGGCTGGAGAATGTCTGTATGTGGTCGCTCTGCTCGAGTAGCTGTGGGGAAAACTCACAAAGGCTGTAGTTAAAAGTAACGTGTTCCTCATCAACTTGTCAAGTCGCAAAAACAGTTTGAGCTATGGAACATGCTTGTGGCCTCATCCTGCTCGGGAGAAGAACACCTTCATCAGCACTTCATCATAAGGAGCCATCTGCTCTGAGTTTCTGCAACTGAGGGGATGATACAAATACTGACGACTTCTGTATGGTAAAGATAGTTTGCCATATGCTGAGTTAAAAGCACCCGGTGTGGCAAATACCACGTAGGGAAAGTGCTGTGAGGTAATAATGGAGAGAGTGGGACGGAAAAAAGGGGAGAAGAGAAAATGCTGACAGCATTGGAGAGAAAGACAAATTGAATGAGTGTAGGCAGAGGAGGGAAGATGAAAGCATTAGGAAAGCGGAGGATGGGGGAGGAGGAAGGGGGAAAAGAGGGGGGAGACGGAGAGATGTGACAGACTGAGTGAAAGAGGGGCAAAGGAAACAAGGAATCATGGGCCCCGAAATGGAAACGGATGGACGGGGGGGGAAAAAAAACGAGGATTAACAGCGCTTCGGTGAGCGACGGCGAGCCATCCAGGAAGACGCTGGGTCTGTAAATCAAACGGACGCAGGGTGAGCTCAGCGGAAAAAAAAAATCAAAATACAAAAGCGCGGAAACGGATAACGAGGCAGAGGAGGAGGGAAAGATTTGTGTCGCCATTACCTGTCTGCGATGAATCCTCGTCCATTTAATTATACAATTAGCCAATACACACGAGCGAGCAGAGTTTCCGATGAGAGTACGGTGGTCAGCCATTAGGCTTCACTATGACAGTCTAATAGAACTTCCCAGCCGTAAAAGCGGCCTCCTTCTCACAACAGCAAACGGTTCCTTTAATTACTAGATTTCCTCTAAATATGGTGCCTGTCAGAGACCCTAATGACTGTGACTGGAACATTATGGGGATCCATTAAAGAGGAATTGTTTTCCCTGCACTAAGGGCAAGAGACCACATCTCGCCCTCTACATGAATACGTCACTGCTCGAATACAGACAGCGAAATCCCAGCGTGTCACTTCCAATTCCAATCGTATTTATAAAGCACTTTAAATATTTATCTGTTTGTATACCTATTTGTTGTTTTTAATGCTTTTGTATAGCACTTTGGCTGACAACGATGGATTTAAAGTCTGACCTCGCAATCACCTGGCACTATTTTCCCTCCCTTCTGCATGCACCATCATCTGCTGTTTCACGTCGTTTACATGCTCAGAAGTAGACTGTTGTGAAGCTCGTGTTGCAACGGTCTCCTTCCGCCTCCTTCCTACTTCAGCTGATGATGGTGGGCGTAATGATACAAAGGGAGGGAAAATAGTACCGGGTCGGACTTTTTTGCGACCAAGAATTGGTGATGCAAATGGATTACTCTTTTAAACGCATATTGTTTTTTGAAGCAAAACGCCTTATCCGTGTGACCCCAGCAACTAGACGGAACTACTTTCTGCAACACCGAAACTGGGCCGGAACTCTCCTCACGGGACGCAGCGGGGAGAAAGTCACTGCTGGTGAACGACACTGATAGTGATTGTTGTAGCCAAATTGATGTTTTTATTGCTGTGCATTTTTTCTACTGTGATTTGTGAGGTTGCTGTGAAAGTGGGCGGGGTCCAGTCAGGCAATCACAGGTTACTTCAGGGTGTCACTGGGGCACAGGTGCGGGGGATTGGTAATCACCAGGGAAGCCACACAGTTTTTCAATCGTGAGGTGGTTTTGTTTGTGGACAGTTATTTGGAGTTATTCATCGTTTATTTTCACCCACTTTAGTATTTTGAGTTACAGTCAAGTATCCGGCCTTTTGCAATGCATCCTGGAACTTAAAATAAACATTTTAAATGCACTCAAGGACCTGTCTGCTTTCAACTCTGCTGCACCACGTGTATGGAGAGAGCTTCGCTGCCACATCCCTCACTGGCAAGATTTGGTAGAAAGATTGCCTCTACAGTGATGATCTCATACAAATTCATGTGGAAAAATCTGAACTATCCCTTTAAGCCATGATTTAAAAACAGGCAGTGATGCGGCCCGCCTAATTTGTGCAGGCAACTCATTCCGTAGTTCGGGGGCTGTCACTGCAAAAGCAAATGTGCACGCAGATTAAAGAGAACCTGGAGATATTGCACACGATTGAAATCAGTGTCATTTCATCCCTATTACATCCATCTAAACAACTGTAAACACAGCGCCCGGCCAGCGCCGTATCGTTTTGCGCAGCTTAGAAACAACTTATTTGCGCATAATGAGTCGCACAAAACGGGTTACTTTGCATAAATGAAGCAGCAGCGTCCTCGCGCCATTCCGGGGAAACGGCGGCATTCAACTGATGCGACCATAAATCCTTTGATTCTGTGAAATGCGTGTGACGGTATTAGCGCATACGGGAAATTATGTTAACAATCGCCAGAAGAAACGCCTGCGAGGTGCGCTAAGCTCCCCCGATCCCCGCCGAGACTTCGCATACAACTCGTCTTACCTTTGAAACCGATGTAAATCCACTTATTCTAGCATGTCGTCAACAACCACATCAAGATAATAACGCGCTCACACAATCAGTAAAGATGAATAGTTTGTTAGAATTTCATTTATCTGGATTGTGGTCGTTCTCACTTGAAGACGTCGGGAACATTCGCTGTGAAAGGGAGAGAAATCCCTCTCGAGGTCGTTTGGTGAAAGCGAAGCACTCAGTCGGTGTTTGTATAAGAGCAAGCTGTGTTATCACCATATTGTGGCACCGTCACAATAACCGGCCGTCTGCTTGTTTGTCCTTTGTTTTTGCACACTGTCACACGCTGTGATTACACCCAGCAGTGGACACGGCTCCTCTGGCTGGAGTCCCGCCTTTTTGACTCATCATGTCTCTCTTTGCTTTTTGGGGGGGAAAAAGTAAAGGCTTTTTGTTTCAGTCCACCTGTCATATTCCTTTCTCTCTTTCTCTCTGAAGCTGTTTTTTTCCCCTCTCTCCTGCCTTTTGAATTCTTTTGAAGCGTGAGCGGAGACACTTACTCTGACTCCGGCCAAACTAAACCAGTTTTTATGTCCGCTCCATGAGGAAACTCAGTGTTGTTTAAATTCATTATGTTTCAGTTGAGTGGAATCTACCCACTGGAAGCTATGATTCAATTAGATTTCATTCGTTTAAAGAGTATTTCTTATTCTCTTTATGGAGTGGAAGTGATCGGCATTGAGAGGTTTTTCAATGATGTTTACTAAGATAAAATCAGGTCCGGTGAGATTGGTCAGCCACATTTCCCCAATTGAAAGCTCACATTTAATCAAAAAGCAGATTTCAATAGTTGAGGTTGTATTTTATTCCAGCAAATATTAGATGGTGTTAAGTACGGCTTAGGAGTGGCGGTTATAAAAAAAGAAACCCATCAAAAAAATTCACGTATTCAAGTACCGGTGTTCCTCTACACACCTCTCATGCTCTTCTCACTCCAGTGCCACTTTAATTATTGATCCGCATCAAAGGAGCAGATCAGAAAACAGGGAGGCTTTGCAGAGAATCCGAGCAAATATTTGATATGATGTCCTCTCCACTTGAGGTGAGCAAAGGTCACAGCCACTATTTTGGGTGACAGGCTCATTTTGAATTGAGGCCCAACCTCCAACCATGACTTCATGGGACGCTCCAATGTGCAGTCACAATGGTCATATTTTTATTTATTTTTCTATTTCTATTTCAAATGTTTGAATATATGGTTTTGAGGACCAGATCGCTGTCGTTTTCATGGCAAGGATGTAGTTACAAGTTTTGTAACTTGGTGCGCTGCGCACCTAGCTGTATTTTGCGAAAGTGCGGGTCGCGTTGCGACACTCTTCTTTCTGTTGGAGAAGTGCAGGTGGACAAACTTAACGTGTCCGTCTTGGGTCTTACATTTCAGGTCGGTATGTGGTCTTTTATGTGCAATATGTCTTTATGAAAGTGTGTTTAAGTCGCTGAGTGCAGAAATAATTGTGGAGAGAGTGTGTGTGCTCGCCGTGCGTTAGAGATGTATCGTGTGTAATGGCGGCATTCGGTCACAATGTTAATACGAGTTCTGAGTGGTTTTCTCCTGTAATTTTTCAGTGGTTTAACCTGATATGATTCGATACTTTTATATTTTTCTTTATTTTCTCTTCTTTAGATGTGTGTGAGAGTAAGAGATGATATTAGATTATAAAAAAACTTGTAAAGTGAACTATGTAAACACATAGAGATTGGATAGCAGAAGCTATACTTCATTAACACACAATGAAGTTTATCTTATTGAACATGTTCAAGTCATGTCCAATCTCTTTCTGCTGGAGAAGTGGAGGAGGACAGACACGCGTGTCTGATGTCTGTTTTATTTATTTCAGATCGGGCACAACAACAAACAACAAACATCTGTCTATGGCCTGAGCCACCAGGATCTGCAGCATTCAGAACCGGACACAGCAGGACTGTCGAGGTTCGTATTGCTCCACTTACTGATGCAAGCTGCGCGTTTGTCTTTTGGGGGAACTGAAAGTTTTGTAAACATTTCAGCCTCCTGTAATGGGCTTGTCATTGCTACCTGTGTACGGAGCCAATTAACAACACAAACTAGCCAGAGGTTTTGACGTCTCCCCCACGTAAAATGTGTTTTGTAATGCAGATACTGACATGAAGGACCCAAAAGATAATCTCCTACATGGTAAAAATGACAAATATACATTTAGACGGTTTCATTTGTCTCTCTGAGAAAATAAATCATAACTCGTCAGCAGTGGTTTGAAAGAAACTCAGTGCGGAAATGCTCTTTTTTTAATATTTTCTTTAAGAAAATATACAGACCATTTTCCACCAATATATATTATAATATATTTTTCTTTAACATTAACCCTGCTTAAAGGGACATTTGTAATCCCAGGGACGTGTTGCCCTGGATGAAGAATATAGTAGATGTCCCAACGCTCAGCTAAATGGCTCTGTTTCATTTTAATTTACTTGTTCTCTCTAAAGGGGACAAATGCAGCTAAAAATCATCTTCACACAATGATTAATTCATGGTGCACTGGCTTTTGCTGGATCTGGTCGGCAGATTGTGTGTTGTTGTCGATCCCTTGGCCGCTTGTCTCTGAGACAGGAAAAGATGGGACGAAAGAGGGAGGTCAGTGCTTTGCGCGCGGGCAAGAGGGAGACCGAGACAGAGGTTCGGGACACCTTCTGCCAGTGTAATATGTCTGCCAAGACCTTCTCCTTATGGGAGCTCCCTCAGCAGGAGGCCTGGCATCACTTCTGACTCCACACTGATTACAAATGAAGACACATTGTTCCTCCTCCATGTACATGTGTCCGTTTGGTTCGCCCTCTGCAGTCTTGTCCTTGTTGTGATCTTTAAATCTCCATGCATGGCCATGCTAATGAGGGCTCGGCACAGATTGTTTCTAAGGCCTTTTCTAAAATCCTATAGCACATCAGCAACAAATCCTTCCGTTGGAACTGGGGCATGACCGGGATATAGCATATGATATCCTTAGGAGGTGCTTTAAAAATATTGGAAATGTGTGTTAAATCCTTACCCAACGGTGGGTAGCGGTCCGCTGATACTTGCACAGTGGGTGGGGTGAGATGGTGTAAAACTCCATCTTACCCCTTGCTGTTAGCACTCACGGCTGGCAGCTGGCAACACCATGTGTGATGTCAAAGTGCTTGGCTAGCCGCGGCCTCCTGGGCGGACGGGAGAGTTGCTGCTGACTGGGACTGCGGTTGGCGGGATATTGGGGGATTGTAAGGTTAAAATAGGGGTGACAAAATGTAGCTTTGCATGGAGGTTTTTCATCATGGTGGTACAACCATGAATGTCAAGCACACGGTCCTGCGATGAACTCGCCAGATTCATGTTGCAAGGCCCTTAAAACACTATTTTAATGGCCGAGTTTCAGGCGTTCGGCAGCAACACAAACTAACAGCTCCTAATGAGCCAAAGTGCGGCTTAAATTTGGGCCTTTTGAAACAGCTACAAAACATTGGACATCGAAGCACAATGTGAAATACATCAGTTTGTTGTGCATTCAGCATCTTTTTGACTATATGAATTGAACTTTGTGCACTAAACGAGTGGAAAGAATTGAGTGCATATGTTAAAGAGAAGAACAAACTTAGTTAACACAGGTTAAAGCAGCCAGCGACTGTGGCTGTCATGTCATGCACAGTTTGCTCCCAATAGATATATAGATATATTGCCGCATACACACACACACACACACACACACTGTCACCATTGATTTATTCATTTCTCTCTCTGAACTGCAGCCAATGTAAATGTTTTGTAATCTAGATCACCACATTTTTGTTTGCCAGAGCTCAGTGAACCTGAATATGAATGCTGCTGACAGCGTGTGTGAGGTCTCCTGCCTTCTTTTCCCGGCAGGACATGTCTGGAAAGCTGATCCTGACACACGTTTGACACACCGTACCATTTTTGTGTCAGTTCACATCAGCAGATCACTGCTACCCAATATTCAATGAAAACAAATACCGATGTTCAAGTGCAGGTGACGTGATTCAGGTACAATTGTTTTGGAAGGCGCTGATTGTGTGTAGCTGTGTGTGTGTGTGTGTGTAGCATCTGTTGTATAGTATGAAAAAGTAGAATCTTCACGAGGGGCAGCCTAGTGCTATATCGGCGGTATCAAAGTCAAGGCGACAAAATTGACTGGCTTTTGTTGTAAATACACTTGTTGTGCTTTTTCCAAAATCAGGCAGCAGCAGCCTGTGCAGAAAGGGAGGGAACTGTGACAGACTGACACAAGTTGCTATGGCACTGGCATCTCTGGGACTGATGTCCACTTCAGCCATTTGATTTTCCTCGTGTGCTGCTCTGATCTCAGCCTCCGACTGTTTTCTCAGGCGCTGACATCTTGCATGCACTTTCCTTCCAGACAAGCCTTTTTCTGGCAACCGCTTCTGCCGTTGTTCCAATTCTTTTCTTACATTGTGTCTGATGTTTAACAATCGCATATTACTGTTTGTTTTTGTATAGATTTTTTTTTTCTGGCATTGTTAAATTACCTCTATGTTTATGTGATGTAAAACAAATTTCAGCAGCACCGGGCGAAAAGGATAGTTTTTATAGAATTGTTTACGGCTCATTGACGTCCTGTCGCTGTGTTTATGACTCACTGTGTCTGACACGCCACTAAACAGCCCGATTCCCTCAAGGGCATCAGGACCAATCAATATGGACAGAACCAGACTTTAATAATCTCGCTACGCATATTCTCGGAGGCTGATTCCCGGGTCACAGCGTAAAATAATGGTGGCAGTACGTGGGTGGTGCTGAATGTACAAACATGAGATTGTCCAGTCTTCCGTGTAACTAACACTGACTGCATCGCTATTTATACCCGTCACATCATCATACGGGGGCTCTCTATAATATTCCTGCGATCTTTTTCTTTTTCTATATGCACAATTAACTTGTGAGCTCATATCTGTTTTTTCTGTGATAATGAAATGTAGTTTGGCGGAAACTCACTTTGGCTATCTATTGAGCGGCCTCAGCTTTTAGGCATCTGATATTATGGAGATTTGAGTGGGCCGTGTTTGCTGCGTGTCTACAAAAGGTGAATTCTTTAATAAATTATCTGAAAAAAGTGTTTTCTATCGATCACATTTTTTCTGAGCCCTTGACTTGGAGCCAGGGGCGCGCTAACAGTGCTTTAAGGTGAGATGGCATTGTGACAACTGTGATCTAGCTTTGATTTCAGTAACTGCTCTCTCAGCAGGGCGAAAATGGGCCTCCGCTTCGCCTTTTCATGCAACAAAAAGCACTTAGTGGGAATGCTTATGAATAAAAACGCCAAGGCAAAACGACAAGCGACTCCAAGACGAGCTTTTGACAAGTTGGCTGTCTGCCATTTTGATTATCTAAATTCACCCCTAAAGAGCGATGAAATACGAGGAAAACTATCAAGTGACATCCCTTTGGCAGCCACACTAGATGTAACTGTTGTGTATTCGACAAGTAATGACTTTTCCCCCTCTTGTCAATATGACCTTATCTAAATCTTATCATCAGAGTGCACGTCAAGTTGTGATTCTTTAGCTCTGCATACATAGAGCAGGATTTTTTTTCAGTGTGAAAACTTGCCTTACGTTTTTGAATGTTGATATTATTGCAGGAGCTCACCAAAACTTGTTTTTTGTCTATTAATCTCCCCATATCAACACAACTTCCATCTCCACTGTGAGCCTTCAGACCTGCTGCTTTCACTCTCTTTTTCTCACTTCAAACACACAGACACAATCTTTCAACGTCCGAACACTGATGAAACAACATTTTTTAATCAACAAAGCACTTGTGATTATTGGGATGATATTAGAGTTGAAATGCTTTGCATATTTTAGTTGATGTCCACACTTTCAGCAAGTAAAATGCCGCCTCATCAGAGAGAGTTAGCATTATTTTATGAATTACCGGCCTTCGTTCTATAACTGTAAACAGAGACTACATTTGCAGAACTCCCTAATAATTTTAACAAGTAAAGTAAAGTCTGATATTGTGGGAAACAGGGAATTCATTTCTTGTCTGTTACTGGAATTTTCCAATAAAAGCAAATTGAAATGATGCTGAAACGATTAATTGAATGAAATGTGTTTTACATTAGACTTTGATTCATCTCAGACCTTCAGTTTGTGCCTAAAGGGCCCTGGGGGCTCCCCACTGGGCTCAATAAATTACTGGTATATTAATATCATTTCCAGAAAGCAGAATTGTATGTTTAGGATCATTATGCTGGATCCCCTCCACATTAAGAGGTTATGTATGAGAGAGGCTGCAAGTTCGATACTTTTTAACCCCACTTGAGCTGAGATGCAGCACTTATCAAAACTGGCTTCACTGTGTATCAATAATGCATATAGTGCTCTCTTTTAGGCTTTTTTGGGGGAATTTGTGTGTTATTCAGTACTTAAGAAATACTGCACTGTGTGTGTGCACTCAAAATTAATGCACTTGGCTGGATGAAAAACAAACTTTGAGTATCTGCTTACACCTGCAATTTTACATGATGATAAAATATGAAAAACTAGACGCCCAGTAACGACCACACAGTTGAGTGTGGGACACGGTGCATTCTTACTGGCTGTGTTGTGAAAGAGGAGGGGCCATCAACCTATTTTCTGACTGCTCCGGCTACCTTTGGCACCTGCACAAAGAGCTTATTTTGTACAAAGTACCATTGGACTTCAGTTATTGTGTACAGACCATGATGGTGTTGGAGTGATGAGCCAATGGTGGGCAGCGATTGCAGTGGACGTGGTGTCCTGCATGGCGGACACGCTGCTTATTAATGTATCGAGAACCCTTATTTGTTCTCCCTGCTTTCCGCGGATCGGCTCATCTCTTTGCCTCCTCCAAAGGGGCGTGCGGGAAAAAATAATACGTCGGCTTGTTAGCAGGGAACCGTGTTAGCCACAGACGCATTGTTTGCATGCGAATCATCCGCCAGCAGGGGAAATGAGCTGAGCTTTCGGTGGCTCGCTGCTCTCTGCTGAAGGTCGGTCGATCAAAGGGAGCCTGACTGTTTTTTCTGTGGGGCCACACAGGAGATGAGGAGGATCACTGGGATGTGCTTTTTGTCATTAGGAAGAGCATAGGCTTCTGCCATAGGACTGGACACAAAGGCTGCTCAGTTGTGGAACACCATTCCGCTCTCACAGCTGCACCGAGCACGAGGAAACATCATGGCCATGGGTCATCTTGATCTAACTCTGCGTCGTCGTTCTGCCCTGACTTCCTCACCCGCAAAGCGCCAGGTTATCTTTTCATTTCACCCGCAGAAATGTTGGCTTTTCATGTTACTGCTCCTCGGGGATGTCGGGTTCATGTGAAGATAACTCACTGCTTTTTATCGTCTCTTTGTCTTATCTTGGAGTCTCTCTTGTTGAACATCTTCATGAGAAATGAGATCAAACGCTATGTGAGAATAGCAGCTTCCACATAAAACATCCTTGGATCAGTGTCTCCAGTCCTGACCGTTTCATTGTAAATAAATACTTAAATTGTATCACACAGAGGTACACACAGAAAAGCAGTCAACAATAATATTGCTCCTTCAATGTATTCATTATAAGTATTTTCCTTATTTAATCCAGAAATTGTTAACACTTCCCCATAAGAAAAAATCTGTGCTCCGCACCATCTTCCTTTTTTTCCCCCAACTGTATCAGCCTGAATGCAAAAAGTGCTTTCTGCAATCTATTCTAAATTGAGTTACTTGGGCTCCCCACGGATTAGAGGTGAAGATGCCGACCCTGAAGTGCAGCGACCCTGGTTTCAATCACACTTTGATGCATTTCTATCCTTTCTTTCCAGGCATCCATCCACTGCCACAATATTGCAAAGCCACACAAAGCTCTGAAATACATTAAGTTTAAGAATAAAAACAACACATACACATGTATAAGACTATCCAGCAACCTGCCTGTATGGTTTAAAGGTCCAAATCTTAGTTTTCTTTTGGCATAATTTTCCAAAGTTAGCATTGAAATATTGTGTAAGATTCAATAAATAAGAGGATTTACCCGCTGAAAGAGGCAGAGCCCAGAGCGCAGCAAGAATATCCATTTGTTTTGGATTTTATTTGAGGCCTCATAAAACCAAACAGCCTCCAATAATGATGTTTCTGGGATGTGATGTCCATATATCTTTCAGACCCCCATCAAGGACAAATTGCTCGGATGGTATACAGTGTATATATATATTCTGCATCTAGTAATTCTCCAGACTGCTCTCTTTCTGTCTCCTTCTCTCTCAGGCTGCGGCCATCTGTTTACCAGCCTCTATTTCTTTGACTATCACTACTTTTCTCATTCTCGAATACACACGCATTCAGTTTCCTCCACCTTTCTCTCTCCCCATACGGGTCTTTCTTCCCCCCGTCTCCTCTCCAGATATCAGTCATACTTCGGCTTGGCTGGGCAGGGCCATGACTGGGTAGAGAAGGGAGGTAATTGAATTTCTCTCCTAGAGTGACTCACATCAACACAGACAATTCAGACATAGCCAGGCGCAACGTAATAGACAGGGAGGGCATCACGTCAGCTTAGAACCGCAATTAACTACGGGGGGACACAGACGCTTGAAGCCTGAAGAAGAAACTGGAGGAAATAAATGTGACAGCACCCTCTTCAATTTTACAGTCCATGTATTCATGGTTCTAAGACTGATATGTCATTAGAGCAACAGCTCCTCCAGTGAGAGGAAATCAGTTGGGGCTGTTCAGGTCAAGCAGCTTCGGAAGAAAAATGTTGGCAGCTTGGAAGCATAAAGATGAAACTGCTTGCTCTGAACTGACCGAGACACAGAGCACTTAATGTACTTATGATAAATCTACAGGCAGCCGATGGTGGCTTAATTCTCAGACTTTGTGTTGAATCCTGTTTCTTTGATTTGAAAGGGCGGGCCTTAAAATGTGGCCGTGCCTCAGTCTCAATCAGCCCTGAAGTCTCAGATCACCTGCACTCTTATGTGATTTACACATTAAAGCCAAAATGGCAGGATTTTTCTTTCAGTGTGAGCAAAACATTCAGTAACGATGCAAGATGGCCCCAGGAAGTCGGTTTCAGCGTGCCTTCATAGCTGTAGGCGATCTGTGGGCGATCTGTTTGTGGCAGTTGTCAAAACACCTGGATCCTGATGATATCACGACCATTCCGCACACTTTAGGTACTTTTTGCTATTCTATTTTGTTCTGCGTACCCAGTACAATTCCACCTGACATAATATTAGTCTTAATTATTTTGGTTAAAAAACATTAAAAATGTTTGTCCTTGTGAACATCCGCAATATTTGCATTATGCAAAAAGCAGTTCAAGTGGAAAGAGGGAATCGTATAAAACATTCTCCAAGCTTTCATTGCCTGAGATGATAATTACACAGTATTTTGTATTTGTCCACTTACTGCTCATCTAATGTAATAGATTACCCCCTTGCTGCAACGGTTTTGATGGAGCTTTGTTGTTTTATCCTCTCCTGAGCAGGAAACTTGCCATATGGTTGTGAAAAAAAGAAAAAAAAAAGAAATTGAACTCAGATCTGCAGACTGAATGCAAAGCTCTGTTGACCCAATATGTTCATCTTATAAGTGCTTTAGCAATATTGTAACTTCTCATTCCGCCAATCCTCTATTGATTGGGGCGTTTTAAGGTGGATCTGAAGCAGATTAATCATCTCGTTCAATACTAATATAGGGGCGGAATGTTATTGCGCTTGAATAAATGCTCTCTGTGGCATTTATGGAAGAAGTGGTGCAGGATCTAATATGCCTTCTATTTTCTATTGATCTTGCACAAGTTAAAGAGAAAAAAAGAAAAAAAAAAAGAAAAAAGTCAAACTGATACGAGCATTGATCATTACGTGATAGTAGGAGTTGAAGGTTTTTAGGAGTTTTAGAGCGATATTTGTCTTTTTGAAATTTTGGAGTTGCGCAAATTCAGATATGTGCTTTTAAAATGGCCAAAGTAGCCGGGCAACCTCCTCAGCTAAGCCCCTCTAAAGTGAAATAGGAGCTCTGGAGGGGCCAAGAAGGAGGTGTGGCTTCACTTCCAGCCTCCTAACTTTGGATACACATAATTTTGGATTTGGTTTGATGCGCAAATGCGAAGAGTGAGTAAGATGAAACCTTAAAAACATGGCACTTTGACTTAAGCTCTGAGGTAATGAGGTGGCATCAGCCAAGCGTCTCATAATATGTTTACATCCACCTGCAGATTGATTGTTGCTGCTGCCAAAGAAATATTAAGTAATCAAAGCTCCCAAGGGGCAAATGCCTTTTTTTTTCTCTCCTGAAAACTTAGGCATAAACTTAGGCATAGTTTCACCCGAGGATGAATTGCAACACTGAGTGAGGCTTCAGTTTTTTTCCTCTCGTTTTCTCGAGAACAGTGTGTGTTACCTTGTTATTGTGCAGCCGTTAGGTGTTGCAAATGCCCATTGCACCGTATGGAGAGAAAGTGTGCAAAGTAATTACACAAACAAAATGTGGTTTGACAGAGGTATTGTTTTAGTCTACCGTGGAAAGATCAAATCGGTTACTGTGACAAGAATGTGTTTCTAATCATTTCGGCTCGGTGTGAAATCAGCAAAGCCTTGAAAGTTTGCTGTTCACCCTGCTTTAAGCGGAGAAGAGTTAAATTAAAAGTTGTGTAATGGTGATATAAAAAAGTGTGTGTGTATGTGTGAAAGAGAGAAAGTGAGCATGCAGCAGACTGCACACTTCACTGCAATATCTATCATCCACAGGTTCATATGGAATTAAATCTACACCAGTTTCACCTGAACCCAAAGACAATATACCGTTAATTAAATGCAAAATATGAAATGTGTAATTATTCCATATGCATTTGTACATATACTGCAACACCAATACAGGTGCTGCTAACTGTTGACGGTGTGCAGGTTCAGGGGAATGTTAAATAGACATTGACAGCAAAGGTTTTATAGACAAGGGATGAATCTCATTACCTCATTTGCATGCCTTCTCTCTGCGCTCCTCCCCGCCATCACGGACGACGTCTTAATTCTCTCATTACTGTTTGGAGGAGCAAGGAGCCTGCCAGGCTGCCTTCTACTTTAACCTGTATCATGGCGAATATTAGAGTCGAGAGGACGAGCTGAGCGTGTCATCTTTCAACGGTAAACACAATCTAAGGTTGGATTTAACAAGGCTACCCTCAGTCCGTGCATCAGGATATGAGCTACATTTACATATTTACATTTTCTCCTGTGACAAAGAGCTACTTTGTTAGCAGCGCCCTGTAAACTCTGTGTGTACGTGTTTTTTTTGTTTTGTTTTTTTTGGCACCGTATCAAGGCGCTGTTAAATCTAATTAGCACTTAAACAGAAAAAAAATGATTTGCACATAATAAAGCAAACATTTGCACATAATTTCATGAGCATTTATAACATAACATCTGGCATGCAGTCCCTCCTTCCTTCTTTTGTTTGTGCGAAGGCTTTCCGTAAAGCGTAACCATAGAGCAGGGGTCGCCAACGTTTTTGACACTGAGAGCTACTTCATGGGTCCTGACTCTTACGGAGGGCTACCAGTGTGATACACTCTTCTGAAATAACAAATTTGCTTTGACCTTTGAACTAGAATAGGTCAGAATTCACCTAAACGTACCTAAACTATGTATAAACAAGTTTTTGGGTGTTTTCTTGTGATTAAGAGTGATTAATTGCGGTTATTGCGTCCGTTGCGATATTTGGAGGTCTTCGGTTGCGGAGCAGAAAAGGCAGCATGTCTCTTCGAACATCTCTAGAACACAAACACACACCACCTTAAATTATTTGGACGGGATGTTAGCAATCCTCTTCATAATGTGAACGTTGGATTAAATCAACTGAATTGGAGTGTGCAAACAAGCTACTTAGCATTTCTGCTCACAGATAACTTGCGAACGGCAACTCCATGCCACCAAAATACTCTCTTGCATCTCCCTCTCACGTCCCTCGCAGGTATATGGATTCAGACGAGAATATCAGGCGCAAGCGAAGGAGAGACAAATGGGACGCACCCCTCATTTGTAGGTTGGGTCTCACGCAGAGTTGAGAAATGTAAAGCTGTCCTTGGAGCTGCGCCATCGGCCCTGAACACAGCACAGTAACGCTCATGACTAATAACTTTGTGGCTTTTGGACATAGGGCCAATTGAGATGTTATATCGTATCAAGTATTCTAATTTACATCTTAAATCAGATGACCCATTCATCTGAAATTTTAAGATGTAAAAATATGACAAAACGCTCCTTTGTGACTGTCTATTAAGTAGATTTTTTTTGACAGGTCAAAAGTCTTTTCCCAACTTGCTTTAAAATCATTTGGAGCCAAAGGTTTATCCTGTAATGCTTTAAAATGGTGCCGCCATGTTATCAAAAAATGGCATATATTCCTCCAAAGCAGTGAGGAGTTATGGAAATATATTGCTGTGGGGTATTGTGGTTGTCTCAGCGGTGCAGAGCCCATTTATCATTATGCTGTGACACCTGGGGGAAAATACTCTCTGGGAGATTCCAGCACAGAGACCGATGCCAGCCGCCGTACGCTGCATACATACCAGCACAGATGCTGGTATGGATACACACATTCTGGTGAGGACGTGGAGGTACAGCACGCGCCTCGCAGATATGTGAACACACAAAACACAAGATGCACGAGCACTCTGACACACAAATAAGTCAAATTTGCACAAGGTGGCACAGAATGATTCCACACACATAGACATTAAGTGTACAGACACACACACATGCAGGGAATTATGCATATGTGTGCACACAGAGACACAGAGAGCAGAGATAACCAGAGCAGCACACTAAGACGGGCGATGCTGAGAGAAAAACCAGAGGGTACAAGAGAGGCTCCAGATATGAGTTTGTTCCATCTCAGCTCACCAATTCAGTAAAGGATGAGACATTCAGAGTGGAAAAGTAGGAAGGAAAGGGCTAAAGAGAAAGAAGTGAATTCAAGAGATGTTGGGAAAAAAAATAAAGGCGGAGAAGAAAAGTGGGAACGAAGTAATGGATAGGCTCTGGTTCAAAACAAGCGGCGACACAAAAGGATAACAATGTGGGAACTTACCATCAGCAGATAAGAAAATCAATACACTGTCTCGCTTTTGAGTTTAATCAATTGCATTGTGTTGCCCGATTATTAGAGGAAATGATCCTCTATTAGTTTTTCCAGGAGCTTTGAAATGCCAACTGAATCTCTGACGCAGCTATCAAGCATTCAGAGTATAATTACAGTGTACTAAACAAGTCCTTCTGTTTGTGAACTTTGTCAACTTTTGGAAAGAGAGCCAGTAACAATGGATATACATTAAGCCAAAGCATATTTTAAATGGTTTATTTGTGCTTAGTACAAGCTGGTTTTCTGTGTCATTTACCCACCCAGTCACAATTTAATTAAGACCATTAACGGCCATTAAAGCCCAGTTTGCTTTGTTGAGTCAGAGGACACTTAAGGGCTGTCAATACACCAAATAAAACTAGAACGCCCACCAACACTCTTTATGTTTTAAGCAAGGACAGAGAGGAGAGTTTCAACGAGGAGCAACATTACGCAGGATGCTTGCATGCAAAAAGTCGAATCCAGAATTTCAATTAGTACAGTGGAATAGGTGCTTTTCAATAAATAAATAGTGGAACACATAAGTAAAAACCTTTTTTCGTGATTTCTATCGGCGAATCCCAATCTCGGGAGAGATGGTGTCTGACTGTTTCAAAGTTGTTGCTTTTTTTTTTTTATCAGCTGGAGACGACAGAGTGGCTTCAGCAGCATAGCGAGACATCATTCCCATCAAAATGATAATTTTTCTCTTCAAAATGTTGCCTCTGAAGCAGGCAAGGTTGAGTCAACAAGCAGCTTGTCTGGTTATACATGATAAGACAGGCCTGTGAATGGGTAATGAGAGAAGTTTTACACCATTTGCACTTTGCTCAGGTAATATCGGATCGCTTGCATTGTGTGTGTATGCGCGTGCGTTTGTGTGTGTGTGTGTGTTGGGGGCCCAAATTCTCATTTGACTCTGCTAATCCTGACTTATACCGTGTTAAAAGGTACAGGTATTGAGTGTTTAGCTGCCTCGTAAATCGACAGTCAATTTCTCAGGACTTCAGCTGCTATCTGTGCTCGAGGAAGTGAAGGTGCACAGCAGAAGATCAATACAGAGTCATATGGGGCTCTGGAGAAGTGTAATAAAAAAAGAAAAAGTTTTATATCTATTCACTTCGTAACCACAAAACAACAAGCCGGGTCTCATTTCCAGTAGCATTCACATTTTATAAATGATACGTGATGGTGTATGTGAAGCCCGGTCACTTACAGTAGCCCTCTCATTAAGACTCATTTTTGAAGGCTGAGAAGAAACTAAAAGCGGTGCCAGGTTTGCAACGGAGCGCTTGCTGACATTTGTGATCTGGAAGAAATGATGTGCAGTGCAATTATGACTAAATGCTCCCCATATTATGAACTTTCCACACTCACCGCTCAGGAAGTGCAAGTCAGAGCCAATCAATTTTGATAATTGCTTTAATAAGATTCTTAATATACCCAGAATGGAAAAGACACCAGAGGAGCCAGACTGCGTGTGCGACCTGACTTGTCTTTACATGTGTAATACTTGTGATCATTGCAGATGCAAACGTTATAATTACTAAGGGCAATTTTAATTTCAATCAGGAGAACCTATAGGCTTACAACACAGTTACTTTCCCGAGATCAGTTGATTCCCAGCTGTCAGCATCCACCAATTGTAGAGTGCTGTTCCCTCCTCTGCCTATCATGTATCTGCTATCCAATTTGAATATTCCTTTCCACACCCTCACACACATCCTCTACCCCCCAACCCCCATTCCACGTTCAGGCATGCAGCTCGACCTCCATCATCTCCATCAGTCTTTCGGCTCTACAGACGGGTTATCACGTTGCCCAACTGTGAATCAGCAACAGCCACCGACGCTAAGATTCATTCAGGTCATTGCATCATACAATCTGTCATCAATTATTTATTCACCTTTATCTCCCGAGTGAAATGTGTTTTTGTTTCATAGTTGAGAAATGTCACTCCACAACTAACCGTTACTGGCCCTATGGCTATGTTTATATGGTGGTAATGGACGGAGCAACTAAAAGTTTCTAGAGGGAATTATTTGTTGTTGGATTATCATCAAAAATTCTGGACTTGTTAGACTAAAGAGCGGCTATCAAGACACAAAACTCTGGCAAGAAATGTATCATTTAGATTCAATTTAGTTCAAGGATGACAATTTTCATTTGTCTGACACAGCGGATGAAATACAAACATTTCAAGACATGGTCTGTAATTACTGAGTTATTATCCAATCATTACTTTTGTTTACAGGGGTAAACAGCCAATCCAAAAACAAATTTATGAGATTTTTATGCACGAGCTCCCACAGTGACGATATGATATTGACTGTGAAACACAATGTTGACACATTCTGTCTAGTGGCCATCAATAATAATTTATCCAGTCAGTTTCGCTGCGGTGTACTTCACATGTGGTTGTCAACACCTCTAAAGTGCAAGATAATGAGATAAGATAAAGATAAAAAACAACTGAACAAGAATTGCATGAAAAAGAAAGGAAGCAAAAAAAAAAAAAGAAGATATCTGTGGGAGAAGCTACAGGATTCCTCTCCAGCAGTGAGGGACCACCATCATCAGTCCCTGTGATCTATTATTGGCTGACATGCTGTGCTGACCTTTACTTACATTATCTGCCATCATTTCACCATAAAGCGCAGATTTACGACTTTAGAGAATGCCAGGGCCCTAAAAATCTTGTCTACTACTTCTCTTTGTCATCCTGTCTTTCTCTCTTTCACTCTCATCTTTTTTCTAGGGGTGGGGATGGGGGGTATCAACCACTCCGCCACGTCATCCCCTCAACCCCGGCCAATTCTGCTAGCTTGGTGTTTAACAGAGGAGAAGGTCAGAGTCGTTAGTGGCATGGTAATAGACAATGTAAATTAGAGGTGCAGGCTTAAAGGAGATTAAAATGTAACTCTGTCAAGGTGTAATATCCTGTCCACTTTGATTATACAGCTACTTATGCAGCAGGTCCATCATCTCTTCTGGTCCACAAAATAGCCATTAAGTACACAAATAACTAAAAACATAGTTATAATTAGCAAGTGATCAACACCACCGCTGTTTTAAATATGTATTTGGTAACATTCAATCTGTTGTACAAAAATGCAGGAGATTTACTCTGTTTTCAATCTGCACAAGAACTTATGGAAAGAAGTCAGCGAAGTGTTCTCATCGGATTGCAACCTAATACCAACCCACTGGATTTGGTGATTCATTGTGCTCTGGCCCTTAATAACGCCACAATAAACGCAGAAAGAGACATGTTGAATAATATCAAGCTGCTCCTTGGGAAGGCCCGGTGTTGTGCGTAAACCAAAGAAAAGTAAAATGAGTGGATTGATGGCCAATGAAGGCAGCAGAAGCAACCTTTACTGCCATTTAAGTGACAGACACCGTCTAGCAGTCGTCGTAACCTCATCCAGAGGGAAATCAGATGATGTCAGGATATAGCGAGAAAGTCTCTGTAAAGTGGCAGGTTGTTGGGGGGAGGGGGGGGGGGGTGTGGACTTTATAAGCACTTACCAGCGAAGAAAAAATATATAATTCGACAGTGATAGCATCAAAATACCCAGCACAGATGAAAGGCACCGTCCATAGATAAGCGATGTGCCTCCTTTGATTGTTATACGGAATGCTTAATAAAGTACCATTATGGAGTGATAACAAACTTGGCACACAGACCACGAATGTGCTCGGCCTCTTGACTAGATTCTACATAAACTTAACTTTTCTTAAAATTTTGGATCAAATTTGCTTGCCTGGCTGCAAATTTGAATATATCACGAAGTGAGTGGAAGTGTGCATGCTTAGTCAGACTTTCCTGGATAAATATTTATTGAAAAAGATTCAGACTTCATTGTTTTCAGACATTCCAGGGGCCATGGATATTGTGAAATGGGCAACCTTTTGCTAATGAGTTAGATTTTGCTGCACAACTTCCCACTCCATCATTTGGAAAGAGCTCTCGCGCCGCACGGCCTGCAGATCAGTGTGACCTTCCATAAAACGTTTATGTTTCCGAGCGGAATTTTCATAAAACTTTAAACAAGACCAATCCAAATGAAAGTGCTAATGCAGCTTCTGTGATGTATTTGTGAGTGATCCTATCTTCTTACTTGACGCTGCCGCTCTCTCTCTGGAAACGCGGCGGCGATGCCACGGCTTTGTGCTACGAGGTGGAGGAGAGCTGTTGTTTCAACCCGTGTGCCGTGTCAATCCGCTAATGCCTGTGAAATTCAAACTAAGATTAGCATTGTGTCGAAACCTCATCAACGCACTGTTCCCTTGTTTGATGCTAATTGACACGTGTTCCTCTGATCCTCCAGCCCGCGACTCCATACATAACCTTGATTAATGACGGACAAAGACAGAGTGCCATTACATGCATATTGACTCTAAATCTCCAACATCAGGCAGGCTTCAGCATCCCCGATTAAAACTCATTTACAGTAATTAGTGCTGATGGCGGGGCAGACAGCAGAGAGGAGCGAAACGGTGAGTGGTTTCAAGGACATGCAGTGACATTTGAATTTCTTTATTTATTTCTTGTGTTTTATTACTGAAAATAGTAATGGCTTCCTGGGAATGCTTAGAATTGTGGGGAGTTTGAAACGTTTGTTCTAATGGATTTTGTGGTTAGAGGAAAGGGTGGGGGACTGTGCAACAGATTTGTGTGTGTGCACATTTATTGTCATCTCACTAGTATTCCCCGCAGAAAAGGATTGACCATTACGGTTTCCAGGACAGAGGCACAGTGGGAAATGTAGGGAACCCAAGGGAATTAAAAACATAACAACCACCATCAGTCAGAGTCATCATATTGCTGTATTCAGGTTTTTTACTCGACATAGGTTGGAAAACCATCGGCAACCTCCGGGCTACGGCATCATCAATCCACTTACTATTACTGTACTACTAGTATTACTGTACCCTTCACACAGTAAATGGCCAACTTTACGGCAGAAAATCATATGTGCAACTGTAGATAACTCCTAATTTTAAAGGTTCTTGCAAGACATTTTTGTGAGGTAAACCCAATTTTTGTTATGTTAGTGAGTAAGTGTATCTTTTATAGTCTTGATTTTACGCCCTTTTTTCACACCTTTTTTATAAACCGCTCAGTGTTTCCCGTAACAACCTGATCTTAATGACACTCGATAATTTTAATAATAACTTAACGTGACCCTGCCTCATGATTGTTTGATCTAACCCATATCAAGTATTCCACGTCACATCAACTCGCTATGCATGCACATCCATACTGTCACACAATCGGGATTCAATGTATGCGAGAGCTGAGTGGAAGACATTTTTGTTAAGCTTTTTCATGAATGTCGGGATAATATCAACACGTATTTTATGAATTATAATGAAACATTATGATAATCAAAACTTTCCTACATAGCGTTTCCAGTCATTATACTGGATCCCCTGTGAACGCGCTTTGTTGTCACACTGTTACTGTGTGAACGCTGAGCACTTTTGCAGCTGCAAAGTAAAGTCCAATGTGTTTGTGGTGGGAATGTTCAGAACTGGGTGCCACTTGAGCTGCGTGGACATTTTTGGCTGTCAGTCAGATCAACCTTCCTTTCTGTGGCCTTCCCACAGTGCCCTGCCCCAAATTCAAATCAGGAAACAGACATAAATCTGTGACTTTCCAGCAAACCCATGGATGATGTCACTCAGGCTCTGTCCGCTTCTTGTTCACAATTTGAGAGAAACGCACTTGACGTTTGTCTTTTTAATATAAAATCCTCTTTATTAAAGCTTAAAAATGGAAGTCTGATGCCGACCAGCTCCAGACAGTCAGCCTCTGCCAAGGAAAGCTCATAGCCCGTCACATTGAGTCAGCACTAAATGCTTAATGGTTTGACTGCAGGCTACAGTCATTTGTTGCCAGGCACAGCTGCATGCAAACAACAAACCTGCTCAGTTTCAACCTGCACTACAACTCACTTATCTTAACAAGGTGGAATAATGCTGATGTTCAGCTTTCATTTTACGACACAATGACAGACACCAGTTGTTTACTCTGAAAAGACGTGTAAATAACATTTAGTGGCACAAAAATGACCTGACTATAATTCTTGCTTAACATTTGAGATACGCGGCCTGTGTGTGTTGCCATGCTGCTATATTTTGATTCCTGTGTTCACAATAAGACGTTTATGCAGCAATGTGTGTTGTGTCCTGTGCAGGTAGATGCAGCAGGTCATCGCCAGGTGCTTTTCAGGAAGAATTAACTGTGAAATGGATCGTTATACTCAACACCTGTACACAGCAGTGTGCCGCATGTTATTACAATGCAATGCAAAGTTAAAAAACAGGTGAACAAAGCATAAATATATGTAAAAGCAGATGTCTGTGTACACCCGGCCTGGCCTGATTATGTGTCGTGTCGAGTCGTACATCAAGAATAGTTAAATGTCACTGCTTGAATTCTGAATGGCTGCTCTAATATACTGTGGACTACATACTCAAACATCATGTACTACACATTGTGTAGTGAATGGACGAC
>CAESWR010000148.1:399920-422230 GCA_903171835.1 Mullus surmuletus | reverse complement strand
TTAGTTCACTACAAGTAGGTCTAGCTGTACTGTAGGTCGACTAAGTCCTTGACAGCCGCACCTACAGCAGAGCCCCGTGTTATTCAGGTTTGGCAACAAGGTTCGGAAATGAAAACGTTCTAGCTGACACTCATGCAGGGACTTTCGCATTCACCTATCTTCCCCCTCCTTTTTCACTGCAAGGTTACGATGACATAAAGAGTCTAGTCATGAGCATTGAATCCACTACATGCCTGCCGATGACCTTGACCTACACCTCCACTGTAAATGTCACTAAATTCTGCACTAAACTTTCCCTCTGGCTATAATGTGCCAATTCCACTAAGAAACTTTCTCCTGCTGGGGGATCGGGACACAAACAGCCGTGTCAGCACTTTCCACCTTAAGCAATTGCAATTTGTGAGCTACAGATGTCAGCCACATTACTCCGATGGGTGCTCTGAGTAGTATTTTTAATGGACAAAAACAGACAGCTCACCACCCTGTAAATTATACTGAATGAATAATGTAACATGCTCAGTGTGTAAGGCAAAGAATACTGCAAGCCTGAAAATGGCTGGAAAGCGAAGAATGTCTCTCAAAAAAGCAATAAATAGGAAAATAAATGCAAAGGACAAATAATAAAAATATTTCTCCAACTTAATCTTCAACAGTTAAAGAGGCAGTAAGCTAAAGTTTGCTTTCACAGGCCTGAGAGAAAGACCACTGGAAGTATATGGAAACGAACATCTCATGCACTGGTGACAGCTGGTCTGTGCTTATAGAAAAACAGATGCGAAGAAAGGAACATGTTTAAAGTGTTTATCAAACGGTTTATATCGGCACAAGCGTCTGGGGTTCATTTAATATGTACACAAACACGTACAGAGAGAAAAAGAGGAAGACCAACCCCCACCCCTCCAAATAACTTTGCATGCTTCCAGTTAAACTGTGTGAAAATCTTTAGCGCCTAACTACAAACTGAGCAAATATGTGAAAGAGAATATTTGCAGTTTGTCCCCACGGGGCGCGAACATTAATAGAGGCCCGTTCACAAATGCACCGGGACCCTTTAGAGGAGGCAGAGGGTTTGGTGAGCGTCTGTGGCTGCCGAAATAGTGGAATAACGAAATTGGGGAGCAGGTGTTGTCAAAATTAGATGAGTCACTTAGCCTGGGGCTTTTAAAACAAACTGTAGCTTAAAAGTCTTTCCTGTCTCTCTTTCCCATAGCTCTGCATTTGTGTTTCAACACTTTCTGTGGTGTTGTTTTGTTGTTGTTGCCTTGTCTGATGTCTGTCTGTCCGTCTGATTTTGGCTAAAAACAAAGTCTCGATTTTTTTTCTCTATAATCTCGATTTTCAATAACGATTATGATTTAACGAAGGACAACAGAATAAATTATTTAAATTTTTTATTTCACAAATTGGGAAACAAAACTGCGAGAGGGGGGCCACACAAACAGTGTATGATTTGCTTTTTGTGCCTCTCTTTATTTCAACATTAACTAAAATCACAAATCACAAAATATAAACAAACGTGTAAGTAAAGGAGTGAGTCGCGCAGCCACGACGGAGTACGCGGACCTAGGGAGAGCTGTACCGTAATTACCGTAGTCAAAGGGAACGCCTGTTTTGTGATGTTCATATTTAAAACATTTTCCAAGCTAAAAAATCAGATTGCTATGTAATATCGATTCATTGTGCAGCCCTACTACCTACCTCACTGACTTACTACCTTCCTTCCTTCCTTTCTCTCTTCCTTCCCTCCTTAACTCCTTCCTTTATAGTGGCTACACTCCACAACATTGGACGTCAGCTGCTCCATCTTTCTGCCCTGCAAATATGGAAGTCTTCTCTGATATGCCGTGTCCTCTGAGTCTTTTCTGGAGCTGGTAATGTGAGGATAGTGTTTGCCTCTGATGTCTTGGTTGCAGCTGGCAGGTGGCAGGCTCGGTTTCCGCCTCCCGCGGCGTGCAGTCAGTGCACAGTCTCTCCTCTCTGGGGAGCCGGGTCTGCATGCGGTCGCCCCTCTGCCGTTCAGGATTTCTTTCACTTTGGAAAGGGTCGTGGTGGCCACAGCGGTAATCTGCCAACATGATTTCCACTTTGGTAGAATTTTTTTTTTTCTGTTAGGTTAAATTATTTTATTTTTATCCCTTATAAATTTGCTTTTGTCAAATGGAGTTGCTGTCTGGGGTCTCAGAGTCCCAGAACCAGCTGGCTGGGTGTCTTTCAGGGTAAAGAGTTTGCAGTTTATGCAATTATAGCTGTTAAAAACTCTTTGAATTTTGTAATCTTTATATAGCTTGATCCATGAGAATGCAGGTCTTTATTGCAGCCTAAGTGAAAAAAGTGGAGTTTTTCCTCAAAGGCTACAATACTAACCAGTGTACATAGATGTTGCTAATGCAAATATACAATAAATAATTTTAATCTAAAGACTAAGAGTAGGTGCACAAGTGTTGCTGTTTTATTGTGGCAGTTCTGCCTTTCCCACCAGCAAGGCTCTCATTTGCATCACCATGGTGATCCAGCTGACTAAGGAAGCATATTTTAAAATCTATTTTTAAATCTCTCTCTTTTTTGAAAAAAAATCTGAAGATGTGAACAGCAGCACACAACCTGTGACTGCCATGAGATCTATACCTCTCATTTTCCTTTCTTTCTGACTCACGCCTTTCTTCAAAAACGTCATTCCACTGTTAATTAAGTGAGGTGAAAGGGAGCAGAGACTAATCTCTTCAAACACATTGCCACGAGCCTTGCAAAATGATCACAGTTACAAAAAGTTCTCCTGGAGAGGAATCAGAGAGGATGAGCTTTAAAGTAGCAACTGTGTTGAGAAGAATAGAGTAAGTTTTCCTCTTGATTTCAATGCGGCAGTAATGAAAATGAAAATGATACAGATGCCGATCGAATGCAAAAACAAGTTTCCTCATGCTAATTTTGCACCATTATGAATCATCTAAACACTGTATATCTTTATCACTCAGTTCTATGTCTGAATGCAGGGGATCAATGCCTCTTAGAGGAAGAGCTCTCATTTTGTGATTGTGAGACCCTCAGAATATCACTCAATGACTTTTGTGTCATTTCATCTGATGAAATCAAGCAAAGGTTAGGACTATCACATGTTACTTTTCCCGAGTGTACGCTGAGTGGGAAACATCCATCTGTCAGCCTCTCTCAGCTTCTTCCCTGCTTTTTCTGTCTTTCACAGTTTGCGTCTCTCTGTCGCTCCCCTCCTCTGAAGTGCAATAACAGGCTTGTCAGTCATGTCCTTCTCCATGACAATGATGGACTCCTAATCCACAGCCAACAGCATCTCGTCGTGTCTCGCAGGTGAAAAGTGAAATGATTCTCAATACAACCAAAGCAATTTGGCAAAGAACTAAATCGAAGATACTTGCACTGGTTTGCTCATGTCTTTGATTTTAGTTGCTATACTCAACTTAAATATTATGTATTTTTCTGAGATACTCACCATGGCCATATACAATGAAAAGAGACATTGGCGATGTCTGAAACGCATTTGCTGGTATCAACTCATAAGTCCTATAAGGTAGCAGTAATCTTTTCAGCTATATGGTCTCTTGAGTGCTGGCACTTAAGTCTTTAGCTAGACAGATGTTAGAAATTGCAATTATCTTCTTCTTTCCGTTGAGATGGGTTAGTTAAGAATCTGGGGGCACCTTCCAGAGCAGTGTGTGGGAGTGAGGAGAGAAAACTGCACTTCTAATTGGTAGTTAGAGGAAACAGGTCGCCTGGCAGTTTCATTGTAACTATTGTGGGAATGGAAAAACATCTTATTAACAATCGGATAGATAACTCTGGCTCTTTGCCTTTTACTTTTATTCATCAATTCCAATATACACGCACTTACACACACAAAAGAAGACATTTGTGCATCCTAGGTTGGTAATTGGTACCAAAGGTGTATGTCCATTTATTTGTGGGATTCAGTTTTGCAGCGTGATTTGAGGTTTAAAAGACTCTCAAATAAAAAGACTTCATACATCTTCATCCATTTATTTGTACAAGCATACACATATAAGATGATATTCATTATTCAGTATGCATATGATACTCATTTAACGACTTGAATTGTACCACTTCATAAATGGATACTCGCAGTAATACATTATACACCACATTTTCTGTTATAATCTGCACATAAATATGGTTGCTCACAATTGCTGTTTCCCCCAGCAGACATTTACACGCTCCCTCTGCGCCTGCCACCGTTCTTTTCCCACCATTCATCGCAAGATAAAGAGAGACAGTGGCAGAACATGTGTCTGCGTAGTCAAAAATTGCTGCAGACTTGTGGGGTAAATAAGCCCAGACACCCTTTTTCCCTAGCACCTCACTCCTATGGGACTGTTTGGGCAGTTAGACTCTAGCCTGTCCTTGGCCTGCCAGGGCATCTTCCCAGCTGAACATGTCCGGTGCACCTCAGAGAAAAGCCCCGGGGGCCCTCCTCAATTGGTGCCTGAACCAACCGGCAAAACAAGAGCAGGTGGACTGGCATAAAATGTTCCGGATTTGCTTTCTCATCTCCTCTACTTCCCTAATGTTATGCGGAGAAACATCATATCGGATTCAATTCATATTCTAGCTCTTTTAGCGCCTACTTAGAGCGGGCAGCCACACATGTTATTTCACGTTTGAGTGTGATCACAGAGCAGTCAATCAAGATCGTGATGTGCATCGCCTGACAGTGACACAATCCATTCCCGAGGAGAAATCAACCAGTTTCTGTATCAGACTGCAAGCTGTGAATGATGTGTGCATCCTCTGTGTTGGTGAGTCAGCTTCTTTGATTCATGCTTGACATCCAAATCAAACCAACCAAAATTGCACTTTTTTTAAACAAAAATGAAGGCCTTGTTCACATGCACGCTAATCTACACCCCCGAAAACACATTCCATTGCATGCGTAGGAGGCATTGCTGAAAGTGCATCAAATATTAAATACTACACATGTGTAAGCACATTATTGGTATCCGGGGATGATGTGAGTGTTTTACTATACAACATTAGCCATTAGCATTTCTTACATCATTACCGTCACATTGATGCATATAAAAAAACGATTGCTTTTATTCGGCTCGCTGTGACTCATTCTATTGTTTTTTCTGAACATGTTTTCTGCTCTTATTTTTTTAAATAACTGGTGAAAAACAACTTGATTGAGAGGAAGGGAAAACCCTCTGAAGTAAACTTTCCGCTTAAATAATGAGCTCCCCTGCTGTGAAGTTCCCAACTACCTTCTCTTCTCAGAGAGGTCCCGCGATCCAGCTAAGATCATGACTCACACAGTTCAAGTCGGCCTCTCTTTCAAACATCATTCAGGCTGAAGTTGACTCATGTAGTTTCGATCTTTGATGTGTCTCTTACGTATGAACTCGAACTTTTGTTGTTCTTTTTTTGATGCAAATGTGTTTTTGTTCACTTGTTGCTGCTTTTTTAAATATTTTTTTTTCCTCTGGTACTTAATTAGAGTTGTCACCCTCTGTGTCACAGTTTTGAATGTTTTAATACCAGTGGGATACAATTCATCTTTAATGATCCCTCTTCCACGGTCACACTATGAAATAATGAAGGGCAGAGTTCTCTTTTCAGTGGGAAGCTAATGATGTTTGTGAATATATTACAACTTAGATAAGTCGTGGCACAGGGTACACAGTGGCGTGGCCTCTTGCTCTAAGTGGTCAAGACCTGAAAGTTTCCTTTTATTACACAGATTTGCACAGTTATACATCTCTTGCTGTGCCACATAGGAATCCAGGCACATGGTTTTAATGTGGTGGTTTTAATTTGCAATCTACCGTAGATCCTAAACCCAACTCTTCACTGTGGCACTGCTGTATATGTTTGGGTTTTGATGGTGTTTTTGTTAAAATCTTTGATTCTCCAGCAAAGCCAAGGCATTAATGCATCCCACATACCTTCATGACTGCGCACTTATACCAAATTCCCATTGGTGTTCATTAAAGTTTCATATTGTAATTTGCTTGTAGAAACACGAGCACGTCTTTTTGCTTGCCAATGATTTTTGTTATATGAACAAACGCATACTAATGTGTACCTGCTGCTGTTCCAAAGTGGTTCATTTAATATCGACACATTCTGTAGCATAATTTGCAGACATTTTGCTACAACTTTGTGTTCCCATTATCCTTATGTACATCAAACACCTGTGTGTACACATCTTGCATTTTTTTTGCCTTGGTGGCAAACACCCTCGTCCTCGTCCAGCCTTTATAATGCTGTGAATGTGCTTAGAATTACCTTCTTCTTTTTTCTTTTTTTGAATGCTCACGACAAGCCAGCCAGCAGTAACATCTGTGGCATTTTCAATCAGGATAGTTCTTTTTCATTACGGCTCTGTCCTCTGTTTAACACGGCAGTAAAACAGGCTAAAGTGATATAAAGTGCTGTGCCTGGCAGCGCCGAGTGAAAAGACCTGAAGTGAGTGTGCAAGAGGATGTGCGGACAGAGTGTACATACAGACGGTTGGTTGGAGGGCGCAGGTAAACATAAGCAGACTCATTCCTTCTTGCACACACACACACACACACACACACACACACACACCTAGGTATATGCATAGTGTGCTGTATGCCGTGATGTACTTCTCCTTATAATAATAGAGTCGAGCAATAACTGCAGGTGGTATACGTGGTTGTCACGGTGATGAATGGTCTCCAGGGCAACACAGGAAGTCCATCTGGGAAGAAATCTGAAATAGGAAGTAGATAACAGAGATTGAGGAGACACAGGCACTGCTTGATTTATTCATTGTTGTCCATCATATGTATTTCACAGCTACATTGGATAAATGGCCAATAAACAGTTATTGGCTTTTATGGCCAGAGAACAAGTGACGACAAAAAGGAGGCACATATAATGACAAAATCAGCCAAATGTTTTGGGTCTTGAAATGAGAAAACCAAAAATAGTAGTTTCAATTAGATCTGTGAACAGCAGCAGCAAATAAAACCAGTAAAGCACAACTTTCTTTTGCCGTTTTTTCTTTTAACCCTCTGTAACCCCCCCCTCCCACATACACACACAGACACACACACCCCTCCGTTACACCAGTCAGTCAGTTCTCCTGCTCCCTCTGAGAGTAAGGTCTGTTAATAATCCTTTTATGCCACATATATGAGCTATCAGAATGAATTCACGAAGACACTGCATACCGTTGCTGGGATTTTTTTCTTGTAACCGGCTAACATCTCTTTGTATCCACTCGCTAAGTCTGAGTATAACAGAGAAACTGTGCATGCATAATTTTTTTTCTGAGTCTCACTTGCTGATTAGTAAACAGCTCAGACTTCTGCTAACATGAAGATCAAAGGGAATTTTCAATGTCATGCTAAAAATCGCTCATCCTGTGTGTGTGCGTGTCTGTGGATACGGGTTTGTGCGTGCTTGCCTGCACATGTAAAAAATATGACATATGAGTCAAATCAAAGGAAGCAAGGATCATGAATGACAAAATATGCAATTTAAGCATATCACAGATTGTTTACAAAATACATGAAAGCACTGGTTAAGAGGAACAAGCCAAATTAAGAGGCAATAATGCAGGGAGAGATAAAGGTGGAAAAAATGCACAAATGGCCTAGTGTTCATGAGTTTGTCGCACACAAAGATTTGCCATCACTGACAGAGAGGGAGTGTCAGGTCTTAAACAGTCAAAAGTGGCTCACAATCAGTTGGTTCAGTCTTCAGTCTCTGACCTCTTTCAAGTGAACAAGTGAAGTGAACCTTGAGAATGTTATTTTTTTTCTTCTTCTTCCTCTATGTTTTTTATTTTTTTATTTTTTTTATTTCAGAATATAAAAGGCTTTGGCAATGAAAAAACATTCTCCACTTTCACTCCCATTAGAAAATGTTGGCCACTTTTATAAAAATAGACTTGACAGCAATATTGACCCATGTATGATGAAAAATCCATATCCCAATCTGTACTTTTTTACTCTTTCATCCTGAGGGGGAGAGATTCCCCACAAGATATATGTAAACACTGTCAAAGTCGAGCCTTTGCAGTGGCTGCTCCACAGAGAACTGAAGAACCCTCTCATTCGAGAGTCAACACTTTTACACTGATATGAGGCAAGTCCAGTTCTCCAAGAAGAAGTGAAGATATACTATGACCTGAATGATCCACTACCAGGCACAGCCACAACTACAGGAATTGGTACCTAATCTGTATCACTTTCAGAGGCATCATTATTATTAGCCTTTTGTTGTTGTTCTGAAACTCCTTTGTCCAAGAAGTGAACACTGTCCACGAGCCCCCCTGAACCCACCAGCTGGCTTCTACCGATATGCTGACACAGTTCTGCTTCCTGTCTCTCTTCCCCACCATAGTTAATCCTTCGCCTTTCTTCAACAACATCTTTTTCCTTTTCACATCTGATTTGATGTCAGGCTCAGCCACGGGGAGCTCAAATATTGCTGTAAGACAAAAAAAAAAAGTCTTCCCCAACGTGTATATATATTAAACCCGGCAAATCGTTATTTCGAATAAAAGGTGGGGGGATGTACAGTGACTGAGGATGCAGTTTTGAGGAAAACCTTTGCAAACATGTTTGACTCGACAGCTGATTACAACCAGTCGAGTTTAGATCATAAAGAATGCACGGTGACAAGTAATAGAGGTTTATAGTACATAATCGACAGACCTGAATTTCTTTTCCCTGAGAATGGATTTAACCGGCTAATAGAAATGTATCCTGACTGTCTTTATTGCTGACATTCATTTCATCCATTCATTTTTATTAAACTGTTTATTTGAATATAAACTTCCAGAGGTGTCCCGTAAACTCAGAGAGAATGAGACCAAGGCGGCATCAGAGGGGAAAGTAGTGGCGACGGGGAAAAGGCTCACTCAAGAAGTAATGGGTTGTTTATGTCACTTTATAATGACAGGCTGTGTGTCACCAGTGGGCACTCTGTGTCACTCTGCCACCATTCCCCGTAGAGACTGACACTGACACAGGGACAGTCACTGTCACCAGCCTCTGCCCCCTTTTCCCCCCCGGCCCCGCAGTGTGTGTCTATGCGCTCCCACTGCCCAACATGCAAGCGTTTCCTTTATGTCATTTATGTGTCATGCTTGCTGCTGCTGCTGCGACTAGTTTGGAAGTTTATGCATGTTGGTCTGTGAGAGCGGGGTCATGTGCTCTCAAGTCTTTGAGCAGTGACAGAGCTACTGCGCCGGGTTAACACGCTGACAGTTGTGATCTCCCCAAAGGACACGCATGCAGAAATGAACCAACTCTTACTCACAACCTCGGAGTTGAGCAGGCAGAGTGTCAGAATGGTTTAGTAGCATATATATTCTATTTCTGAATCATCTCAGTTGTTAGAAGTCACAAACACGTACCAAGATAAATAGAGATACAGCTGTTTAACATAATTGAAACATATTTTTAAGTGTATATTTAGAAGCGGCAACAAGTGAAGAAGACCACTCGCTGGGCTGTAAATACACTGAGGATGCCTCTGGCCTTCATGGCTGGGATGGAAAACAATCGCTTTCAGCAGGCGCTTCATCAGTCATACCTTCATGGCACAGTGCTGTCTCCATTTCCATGCAGGCTATGTTTCAGTTTGATTCCTCCTTTCTTGTGTTTCTTCAGCACAGCAGGTATGATGTTGTGAAGTACTGCTTAGGTACAACACCTCCAACACAAACTACACGTCAAAGAGGCCTGGCTCCCACATGTGCCTGGCAGCATTTCTTTGATATTCCTTTCTTTCTTGTCTTGGTCTTTAATTTGGTTTTGCATCAAATGCATCAACCATGGACACAGAACTGTTTTTTAATAAAACTTTTAAATACTCTTCTGCTTCTAAAGGTGATTTATGGTTCTATTATTGTCTTGAAGGATATTTCTAATGGTCCATTAATGTCCTCTTCCGTCTGTCAATTGGTGTACACACACAAACAACCAGCCATGTGAAATGGAAACTTGAATCATTCAAAATGTATATATATTTATATATATGCACGATGGATGATGCCATCCCATGAGGGGATAACAGAAAGGATGCACAACTGCAGGTATAGCAATATCATCAGCAAAACAAAATATTGTGAATAGTATCTCTCCCTTTTGTTTTTTCTATAATTTACAACCACAGTCAACTTGCTTAATCCTCTGAAACTACTCTTGAAGTGCTTAATATTTTGTCTTTAGGATTACATTAGCCACACAAAAAGAGTTAACGGCTGCAGAATGCTTGAGAAAAACAAAAAATAATTAGCTTTAGTGAGTGCTTTGCTCAACAGTCAGCTGCTAAGCCGCTGATTTATGTCAGACAACAATGCAACTACGTGCGGGGGGGGGTGTCTTCTGTAGTATTTTCATTTCTAAAATAATTTTGCATCAGTTAGAATACTTACTTTATGTCACATAAAAGAAATAAATCTGTGCCCATGAACCCCAGTGTTTAAAGCACAAAAACACTGGCGTTACTTTTCAACTATTTTGTGTCAACTCTGTATTGAAACTTAGTTTTTTTCCTCCACTCATTTGATTTTACAGTTCACCTCTGCATTTTATTTCGTCTTTGCATAAAGCTCAGTCCATGACACCTTCTCGCCTCCTCCTGCATCGTCAACTGCCTTTTTCCTCTAAGGCTATCTTCCTGAGGTAATGAAAAGCAGAAGAGGACGACGAATCTGCTCTTATTTCTAACCTCTAAACTTTTCTGATGAAGTAGCAGCAACACCTGCCTGCACGTGTTGCTTTGTGTGTGTGTGCATGTGTGGATGTACTTCAACCAACACAGAGCTTGCTCCCGTTGTACTGTGTTCCCAAAGTGAGCACTCTTTAGAATGAAACAAAGTCCTGCTTTCCTTCTTTGCAAAAAAACAAAAATCCACACACACGATTGGATTACACGCACGCACGCACGCGCGCACACACACACACACACTTAACTGGTTGCTCTTTAAGAAGGAGCAAAAAGAAACTTAAACCCCCTCTCTTCTGCCATCTGTTAGTGTGCAGCAAAACCCACTCCTCCCCGCCTTCTGCAATCTGCTCACACTCACTGACACTCACACAAAAACACACACACACAAACGCAGATGCACAAACCTACACCGAAGAAACAATATACAGTATACCCACACACCTGCTCTTTCTCCCCCATACATATTCACACCCATAACATTTTTCCAAAACAGAAGAGACCGGAGCTACACACTTGCGCACTAAGACTCCTGTCCCTCACCTTCCTCCACGTCCCCATCTCTCTGTGTCTCACCCCAGAGGACGGGATAGTGGATAATATGATGGTGTGGTTGATCTCATTAATACTTAAGAGCAGACATCTCACAGCACGGCATTTATCTAACCACCTAGACAAACACTACGATCCTGAGGATGGGTCCAGAGGGAGGAAAAGTAAGAGGTAGGGAACAGAGGAGTGGAGGACAGGAAGCTGGATGAGGATGACAATAAGATATGCATGGGAAGGAAAAATATTAAAAAATAATCATTGGAAATGAGAAGGGGTAGAGTCTAATAATCTCCCGAAATCAAAGATGCCACTTTGAGCCACTGAAAAAAGAGCTACTCTGACTGACCAGTTGGTGGAGCTCTATTGAACTGAGGCTTGATGCGGTGTAGGTAGATTTATGAATGAATGTTTTCACCATTAAGATGATGGAACTGGAGTGTGTTACCAATGTTGACACTTACAAGTGCTTGCAAGATACACAAGGGTCCATTCCAACTACTATTAAAATGCTTATGTGCTCTGAATATTCACCAGAGGTATATAGAGTAAAGGTATTTAACTGCAGTGTTATGTGAGATCAGAGAGCAGTGAAAGTGGCAGGACCTGGTTAACGGTCCCGACCTATGATCCTACTCTCCCTGGTGCTAGTTCAGGGATTGATTTATTCAAATTTGCGTGTGTAAAAATGTGTGAAAACTTCATATTACCTGCCAAAAAGTATACAAGCTGATCTACTATGGTGGGGACTGAGGATTGCAATGGTGTGGACATTTCAGATGTGGAAAAATGACACATTCGGTGAATTAAGTGTGTTTGTGTCATTGAATATTCAATAATTGGATGTGTTTTCTTGCGTCAAGAAAATACTGTGTGGAGCAGAGGCACATATGGTTACTTTTGCTCACGCAGTCTGATTTACAAAGCCAGATAATAAAAGTATTTCTGTCAGTTTTTGCATTTTTGACGGGCAAACCAGCACAATCTCGTTCACAACTCTTACTGCAGTTATTGTAGCGAGGAGGAAATTGGTCTTTTTCGGTGCTAATTCAACTGAAAGTTGCCACATGAAATACATTCATTTTTGATAAATATCTGACTGGATCAAAATGAAAATGAATCATCCACAATCAAAACCTTTACTCTAAAAAGCTATGCTGTGTTGCAAAGCATGTTTCACATTTGCATAACCTGTGTTTGACCTTTAGATAGATAGATAGATAGATAGATAGAGTACTATATTAATCCCCGAAGGGAAATTATATTGTCATAGCAGCAGTCTGGTATTATACGAATGACAATAAAGAAAATAAGATACCGAATACAAGAAAGAAGAGAATGAAAAAAAAACAACAGGATGTAAACAATATATACACATGCCTTGAATAGAATACTTACTATGACTATGTACATGTACATATAGTGTGCCATTAGGTGAAAGTGAATGTAGTGTAGAGGTGACAAAATAAAATAAATACTATGTTATATTTAGTGCGGATGGTGGCAGGTAATTAGTCAAGTTTAGCTGACTTGTTTATATTGCTTTGCATTGAAAAATTGTTCCGGTTTAGAATTAGGAAAGACAATCATTCTCAAAACATAACGGCGCACTGGAGAAAGCCAATGTGAACCAAACACTTAGAGTAAGAATCTAGAGGCGAGACACAGAGCGGTAGAGTTTTGAGAGTTTTTTTCAACAATTTTGACTGATATGTTGTTATTGTTCTTATCTCATCCCCATCTCATTAAAAAGGAGCTCAAGTGAAACATTCATTAACTTCCTCGACAGCGAGAGTGTCTTAGTCCACTGAGCCACACAGACACATCTCAAGTCTGGCTCAAATAAGAATATTCTTTCCATATGGGTCCTAGCTGAGAAATTGACAGTGAAAGGAAGATACTTGGATGTGTTCCACAGAGACTATTTGACAGCTATATTCATTCTTGGTTTTTCTCCAAAGACCTTCCCATTGAAAGCTCTCCAGGAAAATATACTCTTGACAGATATGCATCAGTGATTCAGTCCTATGCAGATGACAAATGCAACGGGGAAATGGCTGAAAGGCTAGAGGGCATGAGCCAGTCCTGCCAGGAGTAATGTCATGGAGCCTTCAGTTGATGAAGTAAAGTACTTAACTATAAATGTGTTAAACATTTAGGTGGTTCAGAACAGATTTATGAATAAAACATTATTGATCGCCAGCATGTCAGCAATATGAGCAAGATGAGCAAAATAAACCTCAGCCCATTCTGGACTTCTGTTTCGTGGTAAATCATATATCTGTTTGGACGTTCCCACTGTGCACCAAATAAGGACTTGTACTGATTCCAACCGAATGTGTGTGAAAAGGTTCAAGAGAGAAATTGCATAGTACTTAGTAGTTATATGTATCTGCACATTGTCAGTCACACATCTGGTGGAGTCATACAGATACGTAGTTGTCTGCATCAGTTCGACATTTTGACTCACCCAGTTATTTTCTGGCAATTTTTGGTCAGCCAGCTTCGCACACTAATGGTACCAATGGACGATTAGGTGCAATTAGGTTGGGAAAAATTGACGAGGGTGCCTGATTTACAGTCTGCAACAAGTTATTGTCCTGGATTGGGATTTCCCCATAAAAACAGAAAAAGCTTATTATACAGTATATCTTTGATCTGTGGAGAGCAGGTCAGCCCACCTAGGTTTTTGCTCTCTGTTTCGACCTATACCAATCATCTCTTTGCAGAGCTAGCAGAATTGCATCTGTTTTTTTTTCTTGTTTTTTTTTCCTGATTAACTTAATAAAGTGGAAAACCGTGGTTCCTGGCAAAAAGAAAATATGCATTTTAAATTAGATGTGATGCTAAAAATCAGTCTGTGATTTGCCTTGCCAACTAGTAATTGCATAATAACCTTCCAACCCTAATATTAATACGCTTAATGCCTTTGGTTTGACCGAACCACATGTGGATATTTGTGAACTTTTGCTACCTGTCAGTCCACAGTTGAATACATTTACATTTGCATCACCTTTGCTGGTTGTTTACTGATTCATCGTGATGCACAAAAACATTCTCCCATTAATTGGCCTTCAGAGAAAAAGACAAATTACAGAGGAGATAAGAAAATGGTTAAAGAGAAATGAGGCAGACCACATGTAGGAAAAAAAAAAGAAAGAAGGTATTGATAGAGCTGTACACAGAAGAGATGCAGTCACATACTGAGCCAGACAAATAGGTAAAGGACACGTAGCGCTGCTGCATAATAACCAATACATAGATATTGTAGAATAGACTGAGCACCAGCTGAGTGGAAACAAGAATATTATGTTCTTCACTGTCGAAACCCAAACCAGTTTATGTCGGAGTACTGTTTTTCTTATTTTCTTTTTTTTTATGAAAGTCTCAAAACACATACAATAGGCATGAATAAAAATATAATTTTCTTTGTTTACCAAAGTAAATTTTATTCTTTTTGGGTCTGAGAGAATGTATGTCCTGCTCATGCTCTCTCTCCCTGTATTTGCCTGTTTCCCTCTTTGGACCTTTACCTCCCTCTACCGCCCCACACCACCTTCTCCCCTCTATTTGCTTTCATGTTTTAGTGAATCTCTTTTCCCCATTGTGATTATTGTCTAATGGAGGTGTTACAGAGCGGGAAAAATCAGCAAACTGTTAGCTGAAAATGGAAAGTTGACACTGTGCCTGCCGCTCTGTTCTCACGGCAACTAAAAGTGGCCTTATTTGACATTGTGTTCTAACAGGTGACACGAATCAAGTGTATTTTGGCTGAGCATAACAGGGATGCTGTTTTAAAATTATGTGCCTTCCACGTTTCAACGCCAGCCTTGTGAGCATGGCAGCGCATATTGCTGTTCTCCCCGAAGGTTCAGTGATGGCCGCAACATGCCAGACTGTAAGGTGCACCAACACATGGGGGGTATTGCTTTTGGTGGTCATTACTGTGACCATGGAGACACAGGACCCAAAAAAACGGCGAAATATTTCCCAGATAGGAAAAAAAGTCTGGAAAAAAGTATAACTCCCCTGACTTTGACGGCCTCATCTGTCGACGTATTTCCCTTAGAAGCATGATTCAAAAATCAAAACGCTGCCACAGGAGTTGACTTTTCAAAAGTAAAACCGGCTTGTCACTGTCTTCTATGGTTTGCCACAGAACTTCCTGTTTTCGGCTGTTGACAGAGTTTATAATGAGAGTCAACGGAGCGAGCTAGACCTACATTCTTCGTTGATATAGAAGTAAGTGACACTGACTGGAGACCAGAAGATACAGATACAGCACAGTTCAAGCACAGTCATTTTTGACGCGTGTGTAAATGTGACGTAGACATTTTTAAAATATATGTTTTTTTCAACATAAAGTATGAGAAGAAAATTGGAAACAATGATCTGTTGTAATTAAAATTAAGATGTTAAGAATATTTGGAGTTTGCTATCATAAAATGAATAGGTTCCAAATATAAAATTATTTATAACAAAGAAACACTTGGCTATCTGTAAATTACATAGGAAATGGCTGTGGCTCATTTTGGGCCTATGTTGCACATTAGAAGGGGTGTGCTTATGCCCTATCATTTTGATTAAATTGAAGTCAATGATCAAGCTTATGTACTATCAGCTCATCCCATCCTCTCTTGGTGTAGTAGTTAGTGACACTGACTGGAGACCAGAAGGTCTCCTTTGATCACTGTGTTTTGCCTAAGGGCACTAATGCTATTTATTTGGGTGAAAAAGATGGGTCCTTCAGAGGATGCATCCTTGGGCTCAGCACTCGAGTTGAGGGGGAATGGCTTCCCCCCTAAAATTAAAATGGCTAAAATCATACCCCTTCTAAAACGACCATCCCCCTTTTCTATCCCTTATGTTCTTTTATTAATAAAAGTGGTATTACTGCCATTTCAACATGAATTTTGCGCATATTGAGTAAAATACTGTGGGCGAGGGGGCACACACACGTATCTTTATGCTTTAACAATAATCAAATGTCAAACATAAATGATGTCCCCGTATGATAATCCACCAGCCCCCCTGATTTCTTTTTACAACTTGAGTACTGCTTGGGCAGATGTGTCCTTCAGAGGATGCATTCTTCTAAGGTCCCTCTGAAGGAAGCAGCCTTTGGATGCCGACGATAGTTAATGATCCCAGCACTGTATCCCTGTATCCCTTTGGGTGGTCTACTGGTTAGTTTCCAGACTTGAGACCAGAAGGTTCCTGTTTGAGACCACACTTTTGCCTGACTTAAAGAATGTATTTTGTCGATCTGATTGAGATCCCACATAAGCGTTTTTTTTATTTTCATCAAAGCAGTGTACTAGTTAAATTCTTTTCAGAGTGAACCAATTTATAGCTCATTTTATGTTGCTTGCCCCCCTATCTCTGCCTTTCTAATCCAGTGGCCGACTAGACTATCTGAGCTGCATATTTACATTCAAATCACTGCAGGATATTTGCATTTCAATGATATAATGTTTCTGTGGTGTGATGTAGAATTACCATCACTTCAACATCAATCGATAAGAGAAACACGCATCAGAAAGAAATCTTGCACACTCTAAATCATGTCTCCATTCCATCTTGACATCACAAGCACAGGCCAAAGTTCAATGGGTTCCTCTTCGCCCTCCTCTATATTTTGTGAAAACTGACCATATAATTTATGTGCACTCTTGCTGACTGACAGGCAGACACATAATCTGTTTGGATAAGGCAAAAGCTTAAAACCTGAATAAAGTTATCAAAATCTGAGGATAAGCAGTGATCTGTGAGATTGATTGGGAGACAATTTAATTAAACAGAAGACCATCAGCTGCCAGCGGAGGCGGCCAAGCGCTCAGGCGAGAGATCCTCAGGTCAGACGAACTGGACATTAGATGTGCTCACTGACATCACACCACACGTCTGGAAAATGCACTAAATCCACAACTACCCTTGTTAATCTGTCTGCATGTTATAATTTGTCACCATCTACATTTCTCCACTATGAGATGTGTTTATCTTCTGTCTTTTCCCTCATCATCTTTCATATGGTCATTTTCAGAAATCTTTCGAAAACTTCTGAATGGGTGAAGTTTAAAATATTCTCTGGGAACATTTGTATTGATTTATGCATCTTGCAGCCCTGGGGTGATGCGCGTCTTTGTGGTGCTGATGATTAACACTTCAAGTCGGTCGTGGCTGTCGATATCCGCTCCGTGACCCAGTGACAGGACTTTGGACATTTGGCCTTGATGTCAACAGTTTTTATTTCTTCCTCTTCCTCTTCCACTCTCCTCTAACTCTCCTTCTCACGCGTGTGCAGCCAAATATCTGCGGTCTGAGATTATCGGATGTAAACTTGAATCGCAAATGTGGCACATGGGAAAATGTGTTTGCATTTTGTTACTTCAAAGTGTGATTCCGTGATATCTACCTAGTTGTGTTTGCCTTGTATATTGGTGTGGAAACGTGTTTTTAATTTTTCATGGGGCATGTCATCGCATTCTAAGAAATCAGACAGAGTTGAATAATTCAGAGACCAATGAGACCAGCCTCCCTTCACAGCTTCTATCCCCCCTGCGTCTTCCTTCTCAATCGTCTTAGTTTTTAGCTCTTCCTCCTCTTCCACATTCTCCTCAGCTTCCTCTTTCCTCTCATTTCTCTACATGCCATCTTCCTTCCCCCTTGCTCGCCGGGCAAAAAAATTACAGATGGATGGTTGAGCACAGCTGAATGGTAAATAGAGTCAGATCGTCTCCCGCTTTAGCCTCAACCGCATGTGTGTCATGTCTCCCAAGCCTGAGTGACCTTCACACCGACCAGAAGATAGCAGAAGGAAGAAGATCTAATACTCCCACATGCATACACACAAACGCACGCTAATAGGATGGCAATGACTTTACAGAGAACTCGGAGACGCACGGGCAGGCTTCATCCGCAAAGGCATAAACTGTACATCGACAGTGGCTGTTAGTGATAAGAAATGCTGACATATTGTGATTGGGAAACTTTGTCTGGCTGTCTCCTGCTTACACAAATGGAGTTTGCCACTCATAAATCCAGAAAAAAAAACTGTAATTACACTGACCTGAACTCTGCAGTCGCTTCCAACAAGGAGATGCCTTGAACTGATTCCAGTTTGCAAGGAACGCTGTTGGTTCGGTTCTGACTCACCACTAGAGACCCTAAGGTGGTGTCACTACCCTCCCTCCAGAGACCATGTTCTGGTAGGGGACTTTTTAGATGGTTTTGCTTGATTGAAATAGGACCTCGATCAACAACTGACAGACATGATGAATTAATCAACTGAGTCTGACAAATCTACAGGCTAATTAGGGCAGATAATTAGGCCACGCATTGTCTTATGCAAACACACAAATCTCACTTCTTTTTCAGGGAGAACATTTAAAATATGTGTTTTCTTTTCATCCTTTCTGTTTGGTTTTCCGAGCTTCAAGCTCTGCCTTTTCTTGAAACACGCTGCTACCTTGCAGCTGCTTTTATATTAGGATGTAAAAGAACCAATACAGAGACATTGGTTTTGACTGAAATGAGAGGTCAGTAATAATGTAGCCTCTAGGATTTTTTTGAACCTACATCTAACTGCTTCTTTTACAATCTCCTTATAATAATCATAATAACATTGATTTGTAGAGCACTTATCAAAACAAGGGTACGTAGTGCTTTACATGGATGAACAAACATACATACATATTTTTGTTGGTTCCTTTCACACTGATGTCGTTGCAACTTCACTTTCAGGATAATAGAAGTTTCCTGAATGATTAATTTGATTATTAAAAAAAGAATTTTTTTTGGCCTCTTCTTAGAAGTATTTATTCCATGTGAAACTGTTAAAAATACTATCAACAACCCCCCACACCTTTCATGTACACAATTTTGCTGCTTTCTACATGGGCACTGCATTATCATTAGTACCTGGATATACAAAGATTTAGATTCTGTCAAGACATTAAGGTTAAGGGTTTTGAAGTCTGTTAAAAGTTCAGTACGGTAGAAATAGCCATGTAACCGCAGACAAATCGTCTACCGCTTTCCACCTACTGTGGAAATAAATTAAGATCCTCAATTGTGCCCAGCAGCAGTTTAAATAGCAGAATCAAAGCGTGTTCATAGTTATCTCCTGCAGTACACTATAACAAAATACATTTAAGAAGGAAAGGGATTAAATAAAGATGAGTTGCAATGAACATATGTTATGGAAGCCAAGCCTGTGTGTTTCCCTTCAGAGAGAATTTTCAGTCTGATATAACTCATTTCAGGGACACTGAAATTTGACCATCCCTGAGACCGCAATTGGCTAATCACCGGCATCCAAATGTGAAGTCTCAGTGTGATTGTGTAAGGTGGAAAATAATTGGAACTTTTGTAATAATAAAATGATGATGAAAGTATTTTTAATTCCATTTTTTAACTGCAAACCAGAGATAGGTGGACAAGCTGTGGCTTTAATTTAGAATAGTCGACACACTTTCAGATATGTGAGGATTAATGTACTGGATTGAAGGAGGTTTCGCTCATCAGGTGTGGTGTTGCTCTATTACATGTTTTTTAAGTATGGTATTTACTTCCTTGGAAACGGCAGGTTGAACCAATGATGACTGCCTTAGCCTGTTGAATACAATTGGAACCCAGCAAAAATGAGTTTGAGTGGTAGGCTATGGATTTTTTTGTTTGTTTGTTGGTTTATTTAATTTTGAATGTGGAAAAAGAGCAGAGTTTTATCACTCAATGAGCATTTCTCCTGCGGCAGCAGCGTCTTGTTTTTGAGGTTCCATTTTTGGTACTCATTTGTCACTTCTTGATGTGGCTCTCTTTCGCACTCCCTTAGAGGTGTAAAACCGAAGCACACACAGGACAAAACTTTTGCAGGATTCTTGTGTTTTTTATTGAGTTTTAATGTAATGCATTTCTAATGGTAGATGTTGCCAAATGACTGAAAAGTCATTAGTCGAGCTCATGAGCTTTGTCTTTATGTTTCATCTAGGGGTGTCATGATATCCGATTTCACTTCAAGATTATAGTGGGCATAAAATGTCACGTTAACAACATTATCACAATATCAGCAAAAGTGTAAATAATAATGGGACTTGGGGTGCTACAGGAGTGAGACAAAGCAGAGCAGAAATAAAACTCACTGTGGCACTGGATAATTCACACGTTATTATCATATATGCATTTTTTAATACCACAATTGTCGTGAATACCAGTATATTGCTGAATGAATTACATGACACTAATGGTGTAAATGGTTTATGGCTTTGACGTGTCAGTGGTGCTTTTTCTACCAGGCACTGCTACAGAACCACTTTTTTAAGACAATTAATTTGTTTGTCATTGCACAAACACCTCCTCAGAGCACAGGTAGCATGTGTCTGATTCTGGTGTCTGAAAGTCAATGATAAAATGTTTAGAGGCTTCTGCCTGTGCTCATAATGCTTCATTTCTAATTTCACAACAGCTTTGGTTTCTCCGATTTCGGATGCATTTTAATTGTTGCCCGAATACCAGCATATAGCATATAAGGTTTTACATTAAGTCCTGAGAGAGACCCCTATTCCAGTACAGCCAGTTCCAGCAATAGTGCTGACTTTGAAAAAGGTGGATTATTTTAAAGAACTACTAAAAAAGGGGCTGCTTATAAAGACATGGAGCACATTTGGAATCCTTGGGGATGCATAGATATGCCAGTGACATGATGCATATAAAGATGCTTTATAATAGCTCTAATTCAACCTATGGACATGAAGGCAAGATCAACCCACAAGGTCTGTGTGACTAATCTAAACATGCCATATCGCTGCACTGAACTGATTCAATGCAGTCTTGCTGTATATGGATAACCTTTATTAGGTTTTTAAGAAAGAGTAAACCTTGGACGTTTCAGAGCAGTCCATACTTATCTGCACCTCAGTGGGACTATGAAACCTCTCACACGACTCAATCCTTGGCAGGCCTGTGAAAGTGTGAAACAGAAACCTACTTTTGTAAGATAATGATTGGGGGAAGTGCAACCTGCAAAAGTGAGCCACAGGCTCCGAAATGGGTAATTCAGGGAGTCCAAACCTGACTGCAGCCTAACACTTTCCACCCAGTGCTATTACTCATCAGTTAGACCTTTGAGGAGACCCTTTTAAATGGCAACACCCAACAGTTTTTCTCTGCATATACAATGATGGGCCGATCACTGGGTACTTGAGCAGAGACATCGGGTCACTTTCATCTTGGCTATGACATTCTACTTTAATCTGATAAAATAATTTAAATCTTTAATAAGCATTTACCTTGTCCGGGAACATTCTGCTCATTCAAAAGAGGTCAACAACAACTGCAGGACCACCAAAGATTATGCATGTGAGATTGATGTGTGGATAGACAAACCTGAGCTCTAACCTGAGCTCTGTCATTAATTGTCAGTATGCTGTTCCCCTGAGACGTCACCAGTTGTGATTACAAATGAAAGCTTTACCTTGTCCAAAACACCTTTTTGAATACATCATTAGAAATCCCGATAATACTGGGTGATATTTCCATCTTTTTTTCCAGTATCGAGTCCTCATAACTGAGATGGACAGCAGGCAAACATGGTGACCGTGACAATGTTATCTTTATCAACTCAACTCAACTTAGTGTTTTCATCATGCTTGTGGTCAATAATAAGGAGACGACTCACCTTATTCTTTTCTTCTTTTCTTTTTTTTCTGTTGCTTTTGGCACGGAATTAATATTTTATTGATATCACAGCAAGGGCTAAGAGTTATCTGGATACAAAGCCATCATTGCTTGGCACTATAAGACGAATGCTGCATAAGACACCACTTCATTGGATTTTCCTCCTCGTGAATAAGATTCAAATAGGAACAGTCAACGTCCAATAACTTTAATTGGTAGGCGTACACATGTGCTGACTGAATCGTGTCACATCCATCTGTGAAACTGTTGTTCAAGTTTAAAAGACACATGCTCCATTAATGTGTCTCTTTTGTCTGAAAGAACATACAGGAAGATAGGTTTGACCATTGGCCGTGCGTTCATTTTTCACCCTGACACTTTCAGAACAT
>CAESWR010000148.1:291065-304410 GCA_903171835.1 Mullus surmuletus | reverse complement strand
AACACACACATAAAAGGGGCTCATAAATGAGAGGCATTCCACTGTGGTATGTGTAAAGTAGGAAGTTTCTTATTCATCTAGAAATACTAAGGAATACATTCATCATCGAAGTTTATAAAATCAAACAGCTCTGCAGTCTGTCCTTCACATGATCAAACGGCATTCCGAAAAGTTAAGGGATGTGCAAATGTAAAAATACAAAATAAATAGATAAATGAAAAAAAGCTTTATATCCAATCAAATAAGCAACATTTGAGATGGTCAAGGTCAGAACTCTTCCACTGAGTTATGATTTCTCAATGATAAGCAAGCAAGCACCATGACCTTATCATCTCGGGATGGGATGCCTTTGGCCGGCAAATGTCGAGAGCCTCCTGAAGTTTATACACCGTAGCTCTAAAACCAAATATCATGTAACTAATCCCTCCTTCAGAGCAATATACACATTTTTAATTGAATTTAACTTCTGATAGCAGTAAACCTGTAAAGAAAACTAAATGCTACGTCTAAGACTTAAAGTCAAAAGGTGCAGAGATAACTGAAAAACTTTTGTGAAGACTTCGGCTATTTGGACGAGGGACCCCCATCTTCATGTCGCCTCCCGCTACTGTATCTCCCCTCCTGTTTGCCCCCTTTCTGTTCTGTAAACACTGCCACGTACGTTTTTAGGCTGTTTGTTCAACAGCATCTCATTTTCCATCTCATCCCAGACATCAAACATCAATGGAAGCCCTTTGGGGTCTTCGCATACTAAAAACCTTTAACAAGGTGCACAGGCAGGGGAGGGGTCTCAATAAATACTCCCCTTTGATGTGTGTGTGCGCTGAACTTCACTAAGGCAACATCATAATCCTATATTTCCACAGGGTTTGTTGTGTTAAAATGATTACAGATCACAATTATACGAAGCCTTTCCCGCAGCCTCATGCCAGACCTCGCTTTTGATTCCGTGGTATGCTTTGTTCTCCCTAACTTTTCATTACACTCAAAGAAGAACGACACATATAAGGACTCTTTGAAATGCAATAATCTGTGTATTCCATTATGAAACGGGATATGCTCTTGAACTGAGGAACACTTTGTTGGGTTCAAACGCGCGGACTACAGTGATGTTTCCCGTGCTCTCGAACTTGCTTCTCTATTAATTCCAGGGTGTTCATGCAAGATCCACAAAGAGGAGATGCATAGCAGACTTTAACATGATTCAAATAAAACATGTGAAAGTCTGCTATGCATCCGGAGATTGTTTTATTTATAGAGGACATCGCAAAACTCTTGTTAGTGCCGACTTTTAACATTGGTCCTCAGGTCTTTGAGCGTTCACCATCTATATTTTAGCATTTTCCCCCCTCACTTTCTGCAGAAATGTGTGCTCTGAATTCACTCTGATAATTTTTTTTTCCTCTCTCACTTTTTATATTCCTCTCTTTTGCCTTCAATAGCCTTCAGCTCAAGTCGATGGGCGCTTTTATTGGCACAACAGAAGAAAAGTATATTTTGCCAAAGTAGAGGTTGATGACTGATTTGTGTTAATTATGAAACAATAATAATCCAAAAAGAACAAATTGACTTAAAGTTGTTTTCATTCACACACTACTTTTTTTTACTGCAGATTTTATTTTTATTTTTTCTGTCCTGCTGCAGGACTGACTTGATTTTCAAACCATTAAAATATACGGCTAGTACATCACTTTTCCTCTCTGCGACTTGAAAACATTCCAACTGATGGATGCGGATGTGGCCGGTGCTGTAGGTGTCCTGAATTTGTCTTTTTGGCGAAATGTGTCACACTTCATGATAAATACTTAAGGACAAGACAGCAGTCTTCTATAAAAGGTGTCTAAGAAGGGCAAACATTAAGAAGTAAAGTAAAAAAACAAAAAACAAAATGTGCTTCACTTCAACAGGTTAAACAACTATGATTATTATATCTAATAATAAATCAGCAGGGAGGTTACTACCTGTGTGTTTTTAAAATACTTTTTACAGTGTATAAACAAGGTCGGAAGTTCTCTCATAACAAAATGTGCATTGTGTGTTTTCTTCTTTTTACGCTTCAATTACTTTAATTTGAAATACTAGAATCGGAAAAATAAATCAAGCCTTTGAGGAGACTTGCCTACACGGTATTTTTGTCCTCTCATCTTCCTTTACCTCATTTTTCTCCAATAATCACTACTCTGTCTGTCTGTTTCCGTCTTCTCCATTCATCACCTGCTCTCTCCTCCGCTCTGTGATCGGCCCGCGGTCCATTTCTCTGATTTGTGCCTCCCTCTCTCCTCCCCTCTGTTCTGCTCCGGTGTCCAGGGGCCTTAGGGCGGATTTAGTTAGAGAAATGGTGTGAGAGCGGCAGAGGGAGCAGCTACGGAGGAAGAGAGAGGGAGACAGCCTTAACCTGGGGTCTGGCGAAGCTCTCGACGCTGATCTATGGTGGTATCGGATCCAGTGTCCGTTTCCCTGTAGCACGAGTGACCAGAATAAAAGGCTGAGCTCAGCCCCAGATCAGAAATGTCCTCCGCTTCCCTCAGGAAACCCCGGGCTTACTGTGGCATCTTCTCAATTTGGCAACTTGTCATGGGTCAATATCAAAATATCTATAATATCAAACATACTGTACTATTCTCCTTCTTTCTTTTTCTTGTTATACACATTTCTTGTGACGACTTGCATCAAGTTCAGTATAAAACTGATGATGGAGCATGATGATGGAACATGGTATGATGGAGGGATTTCTTAAATATCCATATTCAGTAGATGATAAAGGAGAGTTAACCAATTTTTTTTTCCTGCCCCACATTTTCACCCACGTACGGCTTTATTGTCTACCACATTTACATGAACTAGAAATGTGTCTTTGGCTTCTGGCGCATAAATACAACAAACACATTATACATAAATGTATAAAGTGCATCATACATTCCAAAAGTGGCATTAAAAGACAATGCAAATGCCAAACTCAAGGCCTCAACAGAGGAGCCAATCAACCAAAAGAGCCCATCGTGCTGCAGGCGGCATGTCCTCTTAAAACCGCCCTGTGCTGTCTTGTCTCATCTGGGTTTGATCGTGCAAATTTATCTCTGTAGTCATTTATTCAGTCAAAAAGTGAACATGGAGCACACGGACTCTGTAACTATTTATGGTGTGAGTGTTTAAGTATTTAGGATGTGTGACGCCCGTTTTTTTAAATGCGTAAACGCAGCTTTGTGTCCTCGGGCTGCCTTTCATCTTTGATTCGGTGTTCATATTCTCTTTTAAACCCGTACGTTTTGTTCTTTGGTTTGCCGTGCATCAACAACAAAGTGCCGTTATTTCAGATGTATGTATGCTCTCGTCACTCTGACCACTCCTGCCCCCCCCCTGTATTTGTCAGACTTTGTACCTGCTTTGTTTTGTGATTGCTTGAGTCACCAGGTTTCTGTGTGAAGCATGTATTTGAAGAGGATGCCAGTGTTTTTTTTGGTTTTATAATTTCCCCTTTTTTTTTTTTACAACAATGAAAACACACACACACGCACACACACGAACTACACAGAATGTGGATGTTCGCCACACTCTCATTACAATACATAATAAGGCAATTATCATATTCCTAATTTGCACCTGAATGGTAAATAAACACAAAAGGGATGGTGGGGGACGCAGTGTAACATTCCATAGCAAGGTTATAAATCTTCTTCTTCATCGCTGCCCCCCCCCACCTCATCCTCAACACACACACATACAAGCGCAGGCACAAAGACGTGGACGCAGGCGTCTGTCAGCTGTGCAGTGCCGTAATTAGGTCTTTCAGGTTATGATAATGTTTATGCTGTTTTCCTGGTTCATCTGCTCGCTGGAGCACGCAGTGTCATTAATCACACCAGTCGAGATCACATGCTGATTCCGCCACCGTCCCCGAGTATATAGGTTGTGTGTCTGTGTGCACACTTTATTTAATTTATCTCATTTTTAGTTTTTAGCCTTTTTTGGGAGCTGCGTACCAAGTATGCTGCCCTTCTTGTAGCGGCTTGTGGGAGCTTTGCCTGCGTCTGCCATGTAGAAACTAGAAAGATCACGTTGCAGGCTGGTGACACAAGACAACGGCATGAGACTTGATCTCCGGACACGAATCAAGATTGAATTATTCCAATAAAAATTTTTATTCAAGATTGATTTAACTTGATTTTCCTGTGGCATCTCAAAACATGTTTATTTGGCCGTTCATTAGCCTCTGTTTCCCTTCCTTTTCAAGTCTAAATGCATGAAGAGTTTGTTCCGGACCGAGGTTTTATTTAGAGATTACTCCCCAAAGCTGGGCAGACACTGTGGGATTTTATCAAACTGGTGCATTTTGTTGTTGTTATCTTATTGTGCACTCCGATCTTGTAGATTGGAAGTCTTACAATTATTTAATTTGTCTGAAAAGTTATAATATGGTAGTTATTAACCGAGAGAACAACGTGACATACATTTATAATTTCATATAACACAAACAAATGTAGGCACAGGGAAGGGGACAGATATTGTTTGAGGAAAGGATGAATACAGACTTTGGAATCTCATTTTAACCAATGACTTCTGCTAACAGTTGGTGCCCCAGCACAATGAGATTATCATATATTATTGGGAGTTTTGGTGTTATTGATTGTACACTGTACATAGGACATAATCATTGTTCCAATACAATAATTACTGTACAACTGTCAGGCTGAACCCATGACTTACTAATTATTGACCAGCCTGATATGGATTCTCCCACTAAATAGAAGGATTGGATATCTTTGTTAATGGACAATTACGACGAGGTTGATTCAGGCAAAACAGCCACACTCTCTGCCATGGTGACAAAAAGAAAGATGGATTGCGTTACTTTTAGGAGCTCTGCTATGATCAGAAATTGAGGAGATCGAAACAGTATGGAGCAGCAGATGGCCGAACAATGAAGACAATATGGTCTGCACGCGAAAGTGCCGCAATATCACAACCAAACTGCAGCCCGCCTCGCAGAAATTTCAGGTTAGAACCAGGCAGCGTCTGCTCGGCTGCGGGCTCGCCACTTAAGTGTTGAAATTTGTAATGAATGCGTGGAGGAGAGAGAAAAATGTTCACAAAGATCAATGGCCAGAGGGTAAAAAAACGACAGAATAAAGGAAAAAGCACCTCCAAGGATTCAAAATCACACGCTCTGTTTTGTTTGTTTTTTTCCCTCTGCCATATTTTCTTGTTCTTTTGTGTTGGTTATCTTTTCCACCTTTCACTCCTGTTTTTTTTCATCCACCTACTCATTCTTTTTTCTTTGCACTTTAGCGTATTCCCCCGCACACACACTCTCATGCTGCACACGCACTGATGATTTGTAGACATGATGATGTCTGTGAAACATGTTCTCTGAACTGCAGGACATGTGGAAACCTTTGATTTTCCCCTTGCCTGTGTTTAGATGTGCAGGGATTTATGCATGAAGAAAAGGCAGGGGTTAAAGTATCGTCCTGTTAAAATGACCCCAGACTGAGGCTTATGAAAGGTGTCGGCACATCACTACACTCTGACAACCACATTGTTCCCTCGTGAGACACCCGATAGAACAGGAATGAGTCTTTGTACCTTCGCTGTGGAAAAGTAATCTAACTCCAATTACAGCATTGATGCAAAACAGTTTGCATAATCCTTCGGTGTGTGTCTTTCTTTCAGTGTTTTCATCTGCTGTGCCGCCAACACGTTTCCCATTTTGACTTATAAAATGACACAAATTCACTATTGTGATGTTAGAATGCATTCTCAGACATACTCACTTAATGTCCCCTTCTTAATATGCCACTATGTTCCAATGAAAGCTGTTCTCTTGCAAGGTTAAGCTGCAAGAGAGATCAATTTATTCATGCTCTTTGAGATTACAGATCAGTGAAATGTGCCGCCATGTAACACCACAGTGGATATGGCTCAACCTGATCTGCTGCAGCATTTTCCAGTGGATTGTCAGGCTCCCAACTGTTAAAATCTTAAAAGTACAAGGAACAGATGGCCAGTCGTGGAAGCGGTTACCTAACTGCCCCGATCCTCCCATAATCAATCACCGTGACATAACCAATAAATGCTGTGTCTAATGCTGCACTGCAGACTGGCTGTTTAAAAAAGTAACCAACAGAATTTAAAAGCCTTTGTGAAACTGTCCTTATCTACACTATAAAGTGAGTTTGCACTTACTATTAAATGTTTTATTCCTTGCTGCTGCTATTATCAATGCCGATTTTGCCATCAATAAAACCTGCCAACATTTCAGCACAGGCACGCTTGATTGATTGATCATCTGCAAGAACATACGCTGCCTTCAAGCTTATAATTTCCACATGCCAGCACTCTGAAAACAGTAGTATTGGCACACTCAGCTGTAGACCATTACCTCTGAGCTTACAAGCCTGAAACACTTAAAACCCATTCATCAGCTCTTTGACAGGGCGGCCTACTGCAAACAGATTCAGTCATGCAGTGAATCCTCAACGTTAGCCCCCCCGCAACATTTCAACTCCTGACCTCGGAGTCCACCTGCACTGAGGCTCTTTCATCATGTAGCACATCTTTTTTTACGGCTCGCTCACAAATACAGACACACGGGCGCGCACGCACACGCATGCACACACAATCTTTCTCTCACCACTTCAGATTCAGAAGACACTGGTGACTTGCATTTCATTTCCTTTCCTTCCTAAACAAGCAACAAGCTGTGACCATAAAATTAAGTGTTACCTGAAGAGGACCTGCTTTCGCGCCCAAAGCGGAGGTCTGTGTATCCCAAAGATCGAGCAGCCATTTTGATGTCCGTCACTGGAGGATGTGCGCAATTAAATTCCTAAAGACGGCCCTAAACCAAAAGGATTATTTACGTAACTTTACCCTGGAGCTTCACCCTAAGTCCTCACCCTAAAAGTTGGTTGTTTTACGTTGTTTAGAGGTTTCCAAAATGGGGTAAGTGGTCACATTGTGGCTTTGTAAACAGATTTATGTCCCCACAATGTGAAAAATCCCTGGTACGCGTAACACACACACACACGCGCAAATATACATACACATACTTAAAAGCCTTCTCACCTTTGACCCAATGACCCCGGTTAACTAACTAACCTCTTGTTATTTCCCCTGTTGACTGCACCTCTTTGTGTGGGGCCTCACTGAAAAGAGCCAGTCATGCAGCACCGGTAGCCTCGGGGCAATTTCAGCTTTCAGCCTATCAACATTTCCATACATCTTTTTTTTCTTTTTTTCGAGTCTGATTCGCTTATAAACAGAGTGACCCAGTCGCTTTTTCATTTGCGATTTGAACTTCTAACCCCCTTGCTTTCTTTGCACGGGTCATTTCCTGGCATCCTCACATTTTGTAACGGCCTTTTATATGTATGCTTTTGAAAGGTAACGTGAAGCCCGACACAAGAAGAGTGCCCTTAGAATTTCTGCATTTGAACTTGATCTTCTTGTTTACTCATGACCAAGTAATGTATAAGTAGAAGCATATTTAAAAGCTGGTAAACACAAGAAAATCATCTCTCGTACTTTTCTAAACATTTACTGATTGATTTTTAAACATATGTTGATTGACAGCATTTATAAAGGCACATGGCACAGAGTTTGGCCCTCTATGACCTATCAAAGAAATTAATCCACCAGACTGTTTGCATGTTCACATTCTTAACCTTCTTGTTTATGCACAGCCATGTGTTCCCGATACAGAACATCTCTCAGCAGCATGAGTAGACTGTTAAAAATCCGCTACCCAAAATGAACTTGAACTTAACAATGCATACTTTTGACTCTGATCGATAAGAACTTAGTGTGAACTTTGATTCGTTTTCTGTTTAGCTACTATCAATAATATTAATGTGCAGTTAACAATCTTCATTGAGTTTCAGAGTGGAATCACAAACACATATAAATAAAATACAACGAAACAGAGAAACCTAGTACTGAACTCAACGTCTTTCCATGAAAGAGGAGTTTCTTTTTCAGTCATCTCTGCAGTAATTTTGCAGTCTCAGTCTCACCTTAAGTCCTCTTCATGGTTTGGTTTGACGGGATGGTGCATTTTGAAATTGCTGGCAAACGATACAGCCAACATTTATTTATTTATGTCTTCATAATTGAGCCCATTTCAATGTTAATTTTGTGCCACAGATAAATGGAGCCAGCTGGCCTGGATGTCTGCAGCATTGCCATACCTTTTTGAAGATTTGGAGGATTAACGTTAACATTGACAGCACCACGACTGTGCAAGTCCTTTTGGTTTTTTTTCCTCATTAAAATAAAGCAAGCAAAAACACTTAAAGGTACCATCAAATTAAGACAGTCTTCCTTTCCTTCTTTCTTTGTGGTTGCAAAATAATTGAAACCAACACAAACAGGACTCGGCTCACACGCACCTGGATGAGCTCAGCACAGTTTTGCTGTCCCATGCGCCGACACACGGAATCCAAACTTCACAACTGATCAGCCCAATTATGCAACTTTCCATCTGCATGTTACTGGGAAGTGGAGAAAGTTTTACAACAACATAGAGCGTCCTGTAACAACTTTGTCAGAGACAGAAAGATGTCTGTAGTGGAATAACTATCTGTCTGTGAGCTGCTGTGTATAATAGTTTTGCGGAATGGAAAAAAGTTGTTTGGAAGTCAGTTACGGTGTGAATGTTGGAAGCTCTGCAGAGGAGATGTTGTGATTTCTTACTTGGAATGTCCTCTTTGCCATCTATAGGATGCATGTAGAGATTTAAGTGTCAAGCCAACCAATCAATGCTATATTTTTTTATTTATTTTCACCAGTTATTCAACTGAGCAATACAGATGACCAGATGGCCAAACATGATCATCTACCACACAGAAAACATTTAATTTGAAAAATGCAACAAGCTATTGGATGATTATATTATATATAAATATAAGTGATAGCAAATACAAAAGGTGGAAATGGCCTGGCCATTGTGAAAAAAAAAACAATTGTTTGCGAATCCCCAACTTCAGCTAATAGCTCACAAGACAGAGGCCCTCAGCTTTCAGTTGAAAAAAAAAAATAATATAAACTATTGCAGTTTCTCTGTCTTTTATATATACAACAACTAAGTTTCCAGGGTGAGTGGGCATTTTTTTCTGTAAAACATGGCCTTGATTTTGGCCATGAGCACAATGAAGCCCCGTGGATAGCAATCAGAGAGGAAATAATTTTTCTTTGTGAAATAAAACCTGTTATGGAAGTAAGAATCTCAAAATGTGCCAGTGCTTAAAAAACAAACCAAAAAAACATTGTTTTGCCTGCCTCGCCCCAAGCCATACTCCATGAGAGAGGTGAATGGTTCTTACAAAGAGTGGCCCGGATCCCCCCTGCAGATGGCCATCAAGGTGGAAATAAAGAGCAAGCCACACTGCCAGAATATAACTCTGAGCTTTAAGGGTTGATGCAAACATTAGCTGAACATTGGCGGCCATCACTGAAAATGTGTTTCCTGCATTATATGTTTGAGATTTAAAAAAAAATATCCAATAACTTGCCATTTCTGCTAAACTTGGATGCTGTTTCCCAAGATTCAGCTCTTCATCGATTTTGTTTTACTGCTTTGATGGACATTCTTTTTCTTAATATTTCAGGCCATGTCATTGTGTGATTTTTGTGTTTCTTCATATTAAATGGATTCTTTTGATTCATCTGAGTCCAAAAGGAAATCACAGAGAGGATAGGATCAATTACACAACAGCGCTGCTACTGCTGAGTTGGAATTTTCGGTCTTCCTGAAAGAGAATGAAACATGTGGCCAAGGGGCTTTATCTCCACTCCTTTTTCAACGGTGGTCCCCTCACTCATGTCAATCCCTATTGCCTTGGAAAAAAATAGAGAGAAGGAGAGGAAAAAGAAAAAAATAATTCAGATTAAAGCTACAATATATCTTCAAGGTGAAAGGAGCTTGCGAGCAGAAGTTACTCATTATTCCCTTTGTCCCTTAAAAAAATAAAGTCTACAGTCTTACTGTCTGCTGCCATTTGAGCTTGTGAAGTCTTACAGCTTTGAACTGTATACCCGGGCCTGTAAGCTTCACCATTATTTGTGCACTCACCAGCATCAATGGGTTGCATCTGGGCCACATGTCATAATGGTTAGTGATCAACTACCAGTCGACAAACCGCGAAAGAGCAACAGAACCGGTCTTAAGCCGGCGTGTTTTGCTGCATCATCGCAGAATCTGGACGTCCCCCTTGGGCTGTATATGAAGCTGAGGCTTCATGGATTTAAGAATGAGTGAGCAACTAGGCCACTTGCACTTACACTTTCCCGTCTGCTGAGCATGGAACTACTCGTTTATTCCAATGAGTACTTTTAGTGCACACGTACAGAGATTTAAGCTGAAAAACCATGTGGTTGTATATGTTTGCGATGCATTTTGATTGTCCATGCAAACATATTTGTTATATATTACGACATGCAATCAACACAGCTCACATGCTGAAACATGTGAGAATTTCCCGCACATTCAGTGCCCACAGTGCTGTGTTACAAAATGATATCGCACTAAAAACAAAAAAAAAACAAAAAAAACGTGTAGTTGTAAAATGTATTTCTGTTAGAGCTTAAAGTTTTCACTCAGGGCCAGAATAAAGTGGGTCAGGTGTGTACGGTAAATGTGGCTAAATGTACAAAAACCCCAAATATTTCAATGCAGAGACTTTTCGTCTTTCTTTGTTTGAAGTGGAGAGACATTTTACTGCAGTACAGACATGTTGTAGTCTGAATGAACTGACCTTCAAAAGCCTCTCATCAGTTCCTTTTCTTGCCTCATTTCCAGCTGCTTCTTCGGGTTATGAAAAATAAAAAGTGGCAGTCCACGCTGGTTCACGCAGAGTGCAGAGTATACAGCAGTCTTTGTGGGGATTTTGTCCATTGTACACAACATGATGACATCAGAAAGTTCAGTGGCAAAATTATGGATATGGAACACTTATTTTGTGGAAGTGCGTAAGGTCTACAATGCACATCAAACCTTCAAATGCGATGGAAAATTATCTTGTTCTCCATTCTTTGTGGCTAATCTTCCATCCTGCATTCAAGGTTGAGTGACTGGCAACCCTTGACCTCTGGATCATCCATTCATGTGTGTGTGTTGCAGCTGTAAAGGACTGTATGTGGATATGTGGAATTTAGATGTATGTATGTATTAATGTGTCGCGCCCAGAGAACAGCTTCACCAAAGGGACTGGTTTAATTTAAGATTATCCTTTAATGTCTCTCATTAATATTTGGGGTCTGTACCTGGCCCAAATATGTCAACACCCCCAGGCCCTGTCAAGCTCCAGCTGAGATCGTCTGGTGTGAAAACCCCATGACAGTTTTCATTTAGACCCACTTTGATTTTTTTATGTCACTTGAATTTATCAGTGATTTGGACTTTCATGAGCTGGGAATGTTTTTTTTGTCCCAGAAGCTGATGAAACACAGTTAAACCCCATTGTGAAATTTACAAAGGCTTCTGGTTTGACCAAAATAAGGTTGCTTTTTGTTTCCTGCTGTCCTCTTCAAACACACACACACACGCTCTACACTCTGTTCACTCCTCAGTAACCACTGCTCTAGTTCCCACAAGCTGAAGTACAGCTCATTTCAGAAAGTAGCACTTATGAGAGTAGCAGACCCTAGATAAAAGTTAATTAGGACTCTGGCTCTGGTGGCAGAGATCAGGCGGAGAGGGGCACAAAACAATGGCAATAGTGTCAAAGGAATAGCCTGACATTTCGGACTCTGGCTCACACTGTGGCGGAGCAGACAAAATGGCATGCCAGTGTGAGGAAGCTACAAACATACTCATCCGCTGGTTTCAAGGAGGATGCAGCACTAATGATGCGATGTTATGTTAGCTCAAGAGCAAATGCTTCTCACAGTGTAAGAATTCCCTACAGAAGACGAATAACTCGCCAACACATCCCAGAGGTTGTTAAATCTCATTAGCATTAGTAGCAAAGAAATTGGGGAAAAAAGCTGTGTTGGTATTTAGAGATGTAAAGGCTGTGTTATAGAAAAAATACATCTCGAGATGTAGTTTGGAGTATAGAGGGTACATATACTTTAATGAGATAAAATAGAGATGGGAGGAACAATTGTATACTGTGCGTATGCATAAAAGGAGCGGAGCAAGGAGAGAGTAGTATGGTCAGTAATGTGTTTGTAATAAGGTCAGAGGCAGAAGTCCATTATGAAACCCCCTAGAGGCTCTATTTATAGTGATCTAAGAGCAATGGGAGGGAGGGGGGTTTGTGGCGAGCAGGGGAGGTTCTGAAAAAAAAAAGAACTTAGGAGTTTAAGATGAAGAGGTAGAAGAAGAGGGGGTGAAGACGGCAGGGAGAGGAAGACTGGACGGAGGCGGTGGGTGGAATGATGCCAGGGACCCAAGCGGGCAAAGCAAAGTATTGGAGAGGAGAGGGGGGGCGGGTGAAAGAGCGGAGATGGGAAGAGGCGAGAAATTGGGATAGAAGATGAGCGCGGGAAGAGTGGAGTGGCGCCAAGGAAGGAGGGACGGATGGAGGGAGGACAAAGTCTGGTCAGAGGGAATGAGGATGGGAGAGAGAGAATGACAGCAGAGAGGAGGAATAGGAGAGAGCCGGCGAGCCTCCAGATGGAGAAAGGCATGAGCAGTGAAATGTCTGATCCAATTTTATTTTGAGCCCTGAATAAAATAGCCAAACTATTGGAGAAATCTTCAAATGATATAAGCTTGTAAGCCCTTCTTTATCATTTCAGTTGAGACCGTCATTATTTTATTGTATGTGTGTGTGTTTGTGCGGACTGAAGCATTTTATTTTTCCTCACTGAAAATATAAAATCTACACGACGGCAGAAAGCCATTTAATTCCTCTCCAAAGGAAAAGCAGGAAGCAATGGCAAGCAAAGGATAGGTACAGGGAGGAGAGGAGCGACCCTCCGCATCGCCAACATGGCGGAGACCCGTGAGAAAGAGGAGATCTTGCACCAAGTGGGTGGACGGGTAAAGGTCACTGTGAAATGTGCCTTCGGGGGAAGCTACCTGCGAAAGAGAAATGACTTAATCTATGTCGCTCCTGTGATGTAAAAGCATGGTGGTGGGGGGGCTGCAGGGAGCTAAAGAAGAGAGCATGAAACAGGCTTTCTATAATACGTCATAGACCGCTGTACAAAGGAGCAAGGGGACAAATTGGACTGATATGAGAAAGAAAAGTATCCATGCAGAGATGCGGATACATACAGCACAGACATATACACCAGCAAGCCATACTATCAGTTGTCAGCCACCCAGAAAAACATTATCCTATCTCCCTGAAAATAGAAGTCCTTCCCCGGCCAATGTTTTGATATTCTAATGTACTGC
>CAESWR010000148.1:250693-269931 GCA_903171835.1 Mullus surmuletus | reverse complement strand
TTTTTTTTTTTTTTTTTTTTTTTGAGCTGCGACTGCCTGCCTACTAGTTATCTGTGCTTTTGTCCCGGGCTTCTCGCTGGTTATAATTGCCTCTTTAGCTGCCGTTTTTTTCTTCGCGTCCACCTATCTCGCTGTATCCCCTGCTCTTTCATTTTAAGTCGTGAAGCCCATAACAATCTCCCCTGTTTGCTAGTTTGCTGGAACGCTGCCATGCCCGTTTCTATGTCGTCTCTGCTCTTTGCCCTCGCTCCCCCATCTGACTGGCTATTATTTGGTGTCGCTCCACCTTTCAAAACAATTTAGCTTCTCCCTATGTGCCACCATCAAACATCCCTTCTTTCTTTTGCCATCCGTTCCATCTTCCTGCTCCGTTTTTCCAATCTTTTTTTTTTTTTTCTTTCTCACTCCAAAGCACGTTCCCCCCCATCTCCAGATAGCTCCGTTTGCCGTTCTTTGCTCTTTGCCCCCACAGGTTTCAGGTTTGTTCCATTGCCAACCATTAGCCTTTAGCCTGGTGCAAGACTCCTCACTAGATCTCCCCTCCTCTCAGGCCCTCTTGCCGCTATACTGGCTCACCGGCTGTAACTGTTTCTCAATTTCTCCTTTGGCAAGAACTTACCGGGTCTTCATAAGTGATGTGCCCGAGTCGAATTTGTGGATCCCCATAGATATGGTTGCTTGGGTCTTTGCAACACAGCTGAACTTGGAATAAACTGATTTTTGCTCATAATGTTTACCTGTCTACTCCCAAGTCCCCGCATACTTTTCCTTCCGAAACCCATTTCATCTCCTCTCCCTCTCCCTTTCACATTTCATTGCCCTCTCCCACCTCTTATTCTGTCAAACTCACTTCCTCTCACTGCACACTACTGTCGTGTTGCACTACATTACGTCTAGCAGTCATTTCCCTCTGCTCCATCTCTCCTCCATCGCTTCTCCTGCCTCTTCTCCTTTATTATTTCTTTTATTTTATCAGTGTGCTGGCTCCCCTCACCCCCCGCCTACTGAATGTTTATTAAGGATGTATAATTTCATGTGGCATTCATCCCGTGGCACCAGGCCTCCTCTCTTCTCGGCAGCTCTTCTCTATCTGGGCTATATGGCCGCGTCAGAAGGGCGCAGCTATTTAAACCTTGCGCATATTCTTCCCATGGAGCTGCTTTCAAAACACTGAAGAAAAGAAGGAATTGGAGAGCAGGGGAGGATAATGATGGAAGTGCAAAGGAACAATCTTACAAAGTTTACACCAAATCCAGAGTGAATCTACTCGGTAAATGTCCGGGGTTTGTAAATGCCAGCAGATACTATATGATTATCCCTGCCTCTATTTACTTGCTAAGATATTTGCTGTTACCCGCTTTGACTTTTGCTTCTGAAGCTAACATAAAAGCTGCATCACCAGAATCGAGGCTTAAATAGACTTTAGCCCTCTACTTTTTTCCCCAAGAGTATCAGTGGCTTGCTTTTTTTCTTTTTTCTTTTTTGAATTGAAATCTGAAACTGAAATCCTACTTTGAATAATGGAAAAGTGGCATCTCCTTTCTTTCGCAGGTCTGGTGGTGAGAGAAGCCAGCATAGAAATAACACGGCAGCAAGTGGAGGAGCTGTTCGGCCCAGAAGATTACTGGTGTCAGTGTGTGGCCTGGAGCTCCGCTGGAACCACCAAAAGCCGCAAGGCACATGTGCGCATTGCATGTGAGTATAACCGAGACCGTTAATAGTGAATGCATGGTTGAGAAGTTTCGTAAGCGAGAATAAGTGGAAATGTTTTCCACATTGGCAAACATTTGAGAGCATCATAAAAAAAGGATATATTCTTGAGTGGTACAATATATAATTCAGGCTGCACCTGTGTGTACAAGTGTAGTTTAACACCAGCGGGTGAGCAGCTGCATTGTCACAAACACAACAAACGAGGCACCACTTCTTTCCTCTCTCTGTCTTTTCTCTTGCTGCATGGAGGGTAAATGGGTTTCTAAACAGAGGCAGGGCACAGTGAAAGGAGATGGTTACCTCGCTGTAGAACTACAGGTGTGCAGCCTGTTGCCTGCACGTCTCAATCTGGAACATCTTGCCTCAGTCTGTCCTTTTTGGTCTATTATCCACAGCCATTTTTAAAAGGAAAAACATGCAGTCAGAGTTTCATGATAAGTACTTGAAATCAAAAATATTTAGTTTGCATTAGCTGCACACTAACGCAGATCTAATACTACCGTGGGAGAGCGAATGCATGGATGCAGTGTCTCCTGCAGGCTGCTTGAATCCAGTAGCGGAATGTTCAATACTGCTATTAACATTGAAAACTATTTTAATGCAGTTGATTCCAGAGTATTGAGTGTCTAACACAGAAAAAATGGGGACCATACAGTGATCCCATTACCAGGTTTTTTGTCATGAAAATATCCGCATGACTCTACTCTCTCAGGGTTTTCTAATTGACATTCTGATATGTAAAGGCTCATTACGGTCATGCACTGTAGATTCTTTCTTAAAAAAAACACAAGATCCATTCGAAAAAGGAGAGGGGGACAAAAACTGAATGGTGCATGAGGGGGGACTTTTCCATGCGGAGCACTATAACTTTTGTCTGCCATCAGTACAGTAGCTTCCTGTTATGGTCTGGTGAAGAATTTAATAAGACAACTGGGACTCCGACTTTAAGGTCACCAAAAGAACACAGACTCGGCATCAGTCGGGCAGACAGCGTCACCATGTAACGCCACATACTTGATCACATGGGGAAATCATTTCAGGATTGTTATAGGCTCAGGGGATATGGGGAGGGCTGGGTTGTGCTCTAAGTGTTGGTCACTTCAAGGCTCTGCCACAACAGTGTGGCATGGGAATTGAGATGTTTGATAGAAATCACCTTTGAAAAAAAGTGTTTGTTTGTCCTTTCAGTGTAAGCCTCATATAACTGAATGGATTGTTCCTTCAAAGCTCCTCTCAGTGGCCTGAGAGTTGGACTCACAGCAGTAGTTTTCCAAGCATCATTGCTCTGGTCAATTCACCCCTACGACTGGGAATTCTCAGAGTGCCTCAGGTTATAGAGAGGTCAACCTGAAGAGAAATACCAATAACAAAACTGGCCTACCTCCCGTGTTTACCTGGCTCGGACTGACAGTGTGGCTCTGCTTGAATGAACTCTCGAAAGGACAACTGGGGGCTTTGATAGAGTCTATTCAGGGGACACGCCGAGCAAACTGCACACATCCTCGTATGTAGCACTTTAACAGACAGTATCACTCTACCAGACACGCACCCCTCTTTTCCCAAGATGGTCTTATTGGCGCTGCTGAAGGAAATCCATCATGCTGACCCCTTGTTTTTCACTTCAAGTTATTTTATTTGGCAGTAAATGTGTCTTGCATTTTCACTTTTACAGGCCCTGGTTGCTTTATGTATTTACTCACATGCACACTGGCATGTAACTTTTATGCAAATGATAATTGCATAGTTAGGTTTGATGTTAAATCTGTGTGGACAGAGAAGTAACGTTTTTTTTTTTTTTTAAAAAGCACCGGTATTTCATACAGTACATTTAGATAGAATGCATTTGGAGGGTAAACAGGTTCATGGAGAAATGAAGCATTCCTTTTTCCAGTCAGGACCGTTATGCTGCCTATAAATTGAGTTGAGACCCTTTTAAATATGATAAACTTGCAGGGACGGTTGGCTTTGCCCAGACAATACCTTTTCATTTAAGTTTTTGCATATTTAATTCAAACATTCCTTGGCTCATTTTATTCACATAAAAATCTCTTCAACTAATTATTACACATTTTCCAGGGGTGATACAAGTATCTCACAAAAGAACTTCCAGACAGAAGCATTCTCTATTATGTTAGATGATACAGCAGCGCATTAAGCTGCAACTGCACACTATACAAGAGCCTATGTTGTACTAGCAGACAAATATATTTCTCAGTTAATTTGTGAGCTTTGAAGGCTGAATAAGCAGACCATCATAACTCACTGCATCACTTTGGTATGTGAGGATGTTTTCCCGTCTGTCGGCGCAGAGTTAGTGACACAGTCAGAAATATCCTTCTCAGCTCAGCTAATAACATTCTCAAATGGAATGAGCCCTCCTTGGGGTGCAATGAAAGCTGGGTAATGTGCTGTTTTTGGCTTACGCTCGCGCTGATACACACTGAGACAGATGCAGGCAAGTGTGTGTGTGTGTGTGTGTGTGTGTGTGTGTACACAGAGGTGAACATAGACGAGGGCTGACGTGGAGCAGCAGAGGCCACATTCTCCTGTGACTCACCTTTTCAACATGGCAGTTTATATCCAGAGCGATACCTGAGAGTATTTTTGTGTTGTTGTTTTTGTAACTAAATTGGATTTGTTAATGTATGCTTCACCTTGACAGCTTCTGATAAGGACTTTTCATTATCAAGAAGGTAGAATTATTCTACGGGTGATTTACATATGTCATTTAGATTTCCAAAAGCTGGTAAAGAGATGTACTTTCTGCATTTTTATTTTTTCTTCTCATTCACACATATATATGCTGGAGGTCACAGGCTGGAGCTGTGATTGCAGATGTTACAGAGACTAATATCAAAGAAGAGATTTATTGTTTTCATTTCTCTTTCTACCTCTCTTCAGCTTTATTTCTCCATATAATGTGTTTTCTTCGCCCCTGACTTTGTCCGTCCCTCTGTCCTTCACTCTCCCGCTCTCTGGAATAACGGTGATTTTTACCTTAACCAGATCTGATTACGCTCGGCCCCCACTCCTGATAACCTTTTACTTCAAATCGACCCAACCTCCTGACCTACCCTGCTTTCGGCTCCTATTTGGATCTTCTGTTGTGATTAAAATGCTTCCTGGCAGCTGGAGCTTGCTGAGCCAAGTGTCTTTTCCACCGCAGCATGCAATAGCAATTCAGCATTTCTCCGCTCTGTTCCCATCTCCTCTTCCCACTCATTTATCCCCCCTTTCCCATTGTCTCCTCCTCTTTAGGTTTGACTGTCATGTTTTATTCTGTCACTTGTGTTCTTCTGTTGTCCCCAGGCCGTTTTAATAAGAGCGGAAATTAACATTCAGGACGTTGAGTAAATTTGCCGTTTGTCGCCGGATAATGGCGATCAGTGTTGTGGCTGTAAATGTGTCAAACACACAATCAGAGATATTAAATCTGTGAGTGATATGTTGGTCTTTAGCAGCCGGGGCACTTTAGCTGAGTTATGGGCGATGCGGCGGCTCGATGCGAGTTTATAAAGCAGGTGAGGCAACCACACACGCGCACACACACACATTCTCACGCTCACTTAGTTATGCCCGACATCGCATATACACGTGGGAGTGAGCGAAACACAGGCACGTACACACACACACATACACGCACGCACACACAAATGTGCACACCACGTCAGTCATGCTCTTTGCCCTGTAGCTATCAGGTCAAGTCTTTCTCCTTCAACGGATTAGCAATATGTCAAGGTCAACATACACACACACAAACACCTGGGTGCGCACACACATTTTGAGTGATCGCAATTGGTTCTGCCACCGTCCACTGAGACGTTTGTGAACAGCAATCAGGAGTCCAGACAGCGAGGGACACGGTGAAACAGTTGTGCGTTGTGGAAAACAACTGTGAATTCTGTTTTGTTTATGATGCAAATGTCTCAGCTGTGTCTGTTTCTGTTTTCCTTCAATCATGGCTGAATTGGACTGAGGCAGACAAGAATCAGTAGTGATTTCTCGGGTTAGATTTTAAACACTTATTGTAGCCACGCTCACTCCGGTTTCAACTAGCATGCATATTACAAGATTAGACTCATTTCTTGGCCGCTAACTAAAATGAATCAGTGTGGAACTTGCTCAGCAGCTCAGAAACTGATATAATTGCATTTTGTGGCATCCTTAGTGTTTTCCTCAAGGCAGACTATAAAATGTATAACGCATATATGCATTTGTCTCTCTGCCTCCAGCTGCCACTTTCTCAAACTCTGTCAGCACCTCGCGTTTTTCCCCGGATGACATCATGCACTGAGTCTGGGGTTTCTGGCTTTGAGAGAGTCTTCATGATGGTCACAAACACTGAATAAACATTTTTCCAGTGACAGCCCACAGAATATGTCTGGGAGAGAGAGAGAGAGAAGGAGAGAAGGAGAGGGTGTGTGTATGTGTGTGTGTTAATGTTGGGTTATGATGTCTAACCATCCCATTAAGCCACTGAGCTTTTTCCCAGATGTCAAAGACTGCTTCAGTGTATTCTTAAGTGTTAAAGTGGTAAGCCGCCATGTTGAATCGGTCACACAAAACTGAGGACCAAGCGTTCATGACACACAAATCCACCCAAAGCCAGCCGTAAATGTTTTCCCCCACTTATATATTAGTAACATACGGAACATCCACCTAAAACTGTGCGTGTCGCTCCGTGAGAAATAAAGAAAGCCCTCTCGGGGAGGCCGGAGGAGGTCTTCGTGTTTCAGTCCCAGAGGAGTTGCTGAAGTGTGTCCTCACTTGAAATGTACTGTCTTGGTCAAAGGTCAAAACAGTAAAGAAATGTCTTAGCACAGAGCAGGAGGGAGGAGTTTGAGCTGCCAAAAATGTTACAGTGTTTTATTTGAGTCAGTTATCTAGATAAAGGCTGGACTCAAATTGCGGGTGAAACTAAGGCTAAATGGCAAGTCATCTTTAAAATTACTTAAAAACATGAATAAATAAGACGCAGCTCTTGTAGATTTTGGCTTCTCATGGCACTTCACTAACTATTTATGTATAAATTGCAAAACGGTGCACTCCCTGGCATGAATAGTAAGAGCCTTGGGATCAATGCAACATTTATTGTTCATTGTTTTCATCTCCTTTCAAAACTGTACTTTAGTAGTCTTTTTATTTTTCTCCTGATGAAGAGTCAAGAGGAAGTGCGTGCGTCACATCTGCAGAGTGGGTTGTTTACTTGTTCGGCGCTTGACTTGTGGACAGAAAGACCTTGCCTGACGTCTCGAGTTGATCACAGGTTGTGAAGTGTTGCAATGACAGGGTGGAGAGCTTGGTTAGAGAACTGGTCTGAGCCGAGAGACACTCTCTAAAGTCACTTAGAGAAAATGACTCCCTATATAGCCGTGCTGAAAATGACTGCTGCACTCGGGCCGCTCTACCTTTACTTCCCTCCTCCAGATATGCGCTCTCAAGAGGCATCCATCCGTCACGGGGGCAATGCCAATATGTCATGACTTATGGGACATATAACTATTTCTTATTTTGTAAGTAACATATTATAAGAGGTCAACAATAAGATAAAGGATTTAAGAATTTTAATGAGAAAACTGCATGACTTATCAACTCCTGTAAACAGCATCATTTCATATTACTGTGATATTATATTATGTGCCACAGGAGGAGCTCATTTCTTTGTTTACAGCATTTTTTATCATTTAACACAAATGTATTTTAATTACGAATTCATCTGCTTACCCCCCCCGTGTTTATTGAATCTAATCTCCTCCGTGCTTTGTCCTATATATCACTCAGATTTTCACTGCCAGGGGTCTGATCATATCCACCACCCGCCGCTGTGGTGAGAATTGGACGTCCAAATGAATCTCTCAGAGACCTAAAGGAGAAAACACGCCTCGCTGTTTTTCTTCCCAAGCATCTCACATTGCTCTTTATTGCCTAGGCCGCTCCACCAGGAGAAACCGTTATGATTTGGCATGGCCAGCGTGGAGGCAGAGGCACCCATTTTGGATAATTGCTCTGAAATGTGCTTATGCAGGGGTGCCTGAGGCAACAAACTAACCACTAACATAATAACAGTCTTAGTTGAGCGCTGGAAGAAGAAGTTTAGGATGGCGGAGTGAGCGGGGGAGAGAGGGGTTTATGCAAGGAGGGGTCATTTTCCAGTAGATGCTTACATCGCCTTATTGTGTGTGTGTTTTCGCTGCTCACATTGAGAAACACTTTGCAGGTTTGCCCTCTGTACTTTTCAACCCTGCCGGGGCTCTAAAAAGTTGTTTAGTGAATTTATCTGTGCTTTTGATGTATTCATGAAGCTGGATAATGTTATCTGCAGTTTAGGGGTGAAGCGCGGTCAGTGAATTGATATGACACAGCTGTCCCCCCCCCCCCCCTCCCCCACCTGCTCTCTCTCCCCCTCCTTCTCCTCCGCACATATTTCCCTTGGGTGCGTATTCGCTCACATACACAAAATTCGCGCACACCTTCCACGTGAATCCCGCGGTCCCATGGCGGCGCGAACACAATGTCACTTTCTCTCCAACGCACACACACATGCGCCGTGGTTGCCGAGCGAGGGAGGGGGAAAAAAAGTGCAACGGCACGGTGAGACCGTGCGTGTGTGTTGCCGGCTCATCCCCCTGAGCAGTTTGCTTTAATCCCCTTTAATTTCATTCTCAATCTTTATGGAAATCAACTCTCACAGCCAACTCCTCATTTTCACCATCTCCCTTACTAATTAAGACCAGGAAATTGTTCCTGAAATTGGCTGGCATGAGAGAAGTGTGTCTCATCCCTCAATCACTTCCTCATTCTCTGCTTTTCTTTCCTCCTCTTGGTCCCCGCGTTCCCCGTCCCACTACGCGGGTATCTATTCATGGTGCGGCGTGCATTTGCTGCGGCGGCTTGTTTGTCTCGATCTCTTTGGTGTTTTCATCCTGTGACAGTATCTCCCTGTTTCACCGCGCCTCTCTGTGTACAGTATGTCTGTCGGTGTTAGTGTTGGTAGCCATGTGGTAGATTTAGGGCTAAAGCTTTGGGTGATTACTCCCATAATGAACCATCATGCTCTGTTTCGGGCCGTCACCCCGCAGGGATTGACTATGAAGTTATCATTCATCCTCTACAATGCTCAGTGTCCTCACATAACTCTTTTTTTCCTTCTTTAAAGCAATACAGCCCTCCCCGCTGCGTCTGGTATTTGATTCGTATGTAATTAAGGTGGCGGATTATCGTGGAGAATTTTGTAAATCTTCAAAGCTTCGTCGGCGGTGTATCCCTAGAAAGCAAATGAGAGCTTGATGTTCTTTATACACACCTGTGGTTAGGAAGTCACAGTGTCTAACTGTGGCTTTGTAGTTCAGCACAAATGTGGTTATTTTTGAAGCTGCGCATTAATAACTCGTGACAAACACAAGACGCTCGGAGGAGATATCACAGCGATCAATATTTAAGATCATATTTACATACCTCATGTATCTATTGATCCTGCACGATACAATGCACGATCAAAAAAATCTGTATGAATCCATTGTTTGTGCACATATGCAGCGAGTAACGCTAATCTGGATGCCAGAAAGATATGAAGGAAAAGAGAAACTTTTATGTCAGTATTTGCAAATATATTTGACTTTTTGCACCCACCACAGTTTTTGTGCTGCACACCTCACTTTGAGTGCTGCTGCAGTGATACTGACAACTTCCTGCTGTGTATCATTACAGCAGACACTCTATGTCAGCTGTGTTACATGCAAAAGCACAGGTGCGTGTAGTTTGTGCAGGCACAGTCAGTTCATGTCAGTTCCGAATATTATTTTTCAGCCTCTCTCACATTCCGCACAGCTGTTCGTGATTGTTTCACTAATGCTTTACATCCTCCGAGGATGGCTTTATGACAAGTCACGTCAGCAGTCTTTTGAGTAAATTTTTCCTAAATACGTTTTTAAAGTATGAAAATCTGCCCTTTTCCTCTCTTTGTCCTGAAGGAGTGAATTTTGGGTACTCTATCATAGAAGTGTTTTTCATCCAAAGCCATCACTGATCCCATGCTGAGACTGGAAGCGTGTCAGTTGTTTTACCTTTCGACAGGAACATCTTTATCGCCCACTTCTGCATGAAATAAGACATCACTGAAAAGCCAGGACCCCGACCACACGTGCAGATTTGTAACTGTGCACCCTTGAGCCATGTAGCATGTTTCCTGTTTGGTATACTGAACATATTCCACGAACACCCTTTTTTTGCAATTTCTAATGATGATAACGCACACATGAGAAAAGGTGGAGGCAAAGTGACACGTGATCCTTACTCATGATAACAAATGCCCGCTATGCAGCAGGGCTTGGAAGTTTTGATGAATTGTGTGAATAGGATCCCTTTGAATTATAATTCAACGGGCTAGATGTCCCCCCTTGAGTTTGTGAATAAGATCTCGATAAAGAGGATGTAGATTGATGGCCTGCATCTTTGATGGATTGTTATTTGTGGGAAGAGTGATGGATAGAGGTGATAAGAGATTGAATTCTTTGACATTTAGAATGTGTCACATTTGGGGGAAAAAACAAACTGTTTTTCAAATGTTTTTGGTGTTATTGAAGAGTAAGGTGGTCTTGCTGTGAGCCCCCAACTTCTCCCTCCTCCTCCTCCTCCTCCTCCTCCTCCTCCCTGGTTCTTGCCTCTCATCTTTCAATCCCCCACCTGCTGTCCTGACTTCTACCTTACCTACATCCCCTCAACCGCCCTCCCATTTCTACCTCTCCTTCTCTTTCACTTGGCCACCTTCTATCTCTGTCACTGTAAGGTAACGGTCCTTATGAAATACCCAGAGAGCCACTCGGAGTCATCCAGTTCAGCACTAAAAAAACGTTCTATCTTGCGCGTGTGTGTGTGCACCACAGCTGACGGATAAGGTGATTAAGAGTCCACCTGGGAACCGGGAGAGTAAAAGGACACAAGGATAATACTCAACACACACATACAGCACGTCCTATGAAAGTTTTCTGTATGTTTTTTAGAACTAAAGGACAGATGAGAGAGGATTTGTCTTCTGTAGCTGCAACCATACTTCACAAACTACCAAAGTGACACTAAAACTCTCAAAAGTGAAGCAGTCCTTTGTTGACCACAGAGAGGTGGATAGTATATGAATTATTTCACCTTTTTTTTTCATCCATAAATGCTGCGGCTGCTCGGGTATGTAAGCCGGCATTATTCATCATACTCATTTTCTCCTATTAGATATCTGAAATGTGACACCCTGCCAGTTACAAATCTTGCTCTCACATGCTTGCTGAAATCAACACTGTGTGTGTTTTTTCACCACCTGACAGATGTATGTGTGTGCTTGCGTTGGTGTGTGCACACGGTAACGTACACTACTCGCAAATCCTTCCGCTGCTGCTTTTTGGAGCCCCCTCCCAAAAAAAACTTTGGACTGTATCAAGAATTTGGGTTTATTCACTCATAATAGTCTGAATACACCCTGAGGCTCTGATGAAGGAAATATTGTGTTTTCCTCCTTTTTTCTCTCTCCATCCCCGACATATGTTCATATTTAGAAACCCATCAGACCATCTGATCAGCACCATAAATAAAGTCACTCACTAAGTCCTGCAACACCACCATTCTCAAGTTACAGCTTGTTTTATGGCCCTTTTTCTGTGGCGGTCTAATTATTTTAACATGTGTTAAGCTCAGCTGCAAATATAAGGACACACACACACATGTACGTGTGCTGTGCAGCGGCAGAGAGAGAAGTTGTGAGTCATGTTTATAGTTCTGTCCAATAGGTGGAGTCAATGACACTAGTGAAGGACAAGGGTGAGATTGAAAGACAAAATGATACAGAATATTACATTGTCAGGAGTGACCCTCGACCTCACGCAGGCAAGACTAGGAGACTCAAAGTGGCTGATGAGTTTTCTGTCTGCGATCTTCCTCTGAATAAAATCCAGGCTTTTGCGCGGGGCCGTGACGGGGAGGTGAGAGAAATGAACCACAAACTGACAAAGCTGTCCCTCCAGCCGTCTATTCATCTGCCCACAAACACCATATTTTTATTCATCTCCTCTCCGCCCTGCGTGCCTTTGTCTTTTACATTCGGTGTTGCTCTTTCACAAAGATCGGACTAATTGCATTGAAGTCAGCCACCGTGAACATTTCTTTTTTCCCCACTCGAGTAAAGGAAAGGACTCTCTGAAATGCTCTGTGAATGAAATGGCAGCGCATTCCATACTGCTTTGTAATGCTGTCATTTATCACAGCATGTGGACCATTAGTGTGAATCATTTATTGTCTTTGGCCTGCTTGAGATCCCTGATCCCTGGCAAGTCTATGCGGAATGAAAGCAAGGTTAAATATTGTGCAGAGTGACTAAGGCAGGAGCGAGCAACAACGCAATTGTAAAAGCAATCCGAAGCACTTCCAAGCATCATTGTGCTTAAGTATATTGTGAACAGAATTGTTTGCATAAAGGGGTTAAAATTCAAACGATGTGTTTATTGAGTGTGTAGGTGTCCAAGCAAATATGTATATACAGCCAAGTGTCATTTCCCATGTGTTGTGCTTTACTAAACTGACTACAGAGGGTGAAGTAAGCGCAGACATGACTGAACACCATCACAAAAGTGTATAAAATTGCCTTTTTTTTCAAATTATTTTTTGTACATCAACAGTGTTGATAATAATGTGTCCGAAATCCTTGACTTCCTGTCAAATTCTCAACGCTTCATGGAATAACCTGTTCTGTTGTAATTCATTAAATCTTCTGTCTCTTCAATTTTCTCCCCCAGACTTGAAGAAGTCATTTGAACAAGAGCCTCTTGGGAAGGAAGTATCTCTGGAGCAGGAAGTGCTGCTACAGTGCCGCCCTCCGGAGGGCATACCAGCTGCTGAGGTACGTGCGCCATCCACCTGAGGTGAATTCCAAACGAGACCAGAGATTAGGAACTCAGCACGCTCAAAGGCAGTGACTGAGGTGACGGAGGAGGCGCAAATGATTGAGCGAAGACAAGAAGGGGAGCGAAAACATGTTAAAAATTGAAATCATCAAGTGGAAGGAACCCGAAAGTGCCAGAGAAAAGCCAGCTATTACTGACGTGACACTTTTTGAAATTGCCTGCGACTGTGAATGACAGACAGCCGCAATGAATGGCTAGCTTGATGCATTTGCTCTCTTACTGTTAGAGGTTTGAGAGTGCACTGAGTTAAAAAAAAAAAAAAAGCCAGGCATTTAGTCAAATATCTTCTTTTTACCTATATTACAGCTAAAGCAAATAGTTGTAGCTTAAATAACTTGCTATCTCGAAAATTTTATTCCAACAGGAGACTTCTTTTTCTTTATTCCTTGCCTCAGCCACAGAGGTTATCCACGTCCGCTCCTCCTTCACATTTCAGGGCGTATTTTCCTCAAAAGAATATTTCATGGACCTTGCTGGCCAATTGTGCCCCACAGTCTCCTTCCAGTTTGATGTATAACAAAGATATTACATCATGAAAAAATACAGCATGTGACCCCCGCTTATCATGAACAGTGTTCAATAGTGAACATTTACAACATTTTACAACATTTTTTATTGGAAGAAAAACCTGAGTCCTTTGAGTGACAGTTACTTGAAAGCTGTGCTGCAATGAGGTAACACTCTGCCAAAGATCCGGAGACTAAAGTTAGACTTAAACATCCCACGAGAGCCAATTTATTTGAGATGCAGAAAAAGTTTCATGAGGAGTTTGGAGCGACTGCAGAGGTTTAGTCTATAATGCTGTGTTATTTTAGCTTTTAATAGACAATTCTCCAACTGTACCTGTTACTTGTAATCCACTTGCTCTCTGCAAAAAATTCAGTTAATTAATTTCGAATGAAACACACCACCGTGCTCATTAGCGGAGATGTGCACATCACTCAAGCCGAACTGAGCAGCCGTAATTAAAGAGAAAACAATAAAAGGTGAAAAAATACATTTGGTTGACTTACGGGTTCAACTCTATTAGTAATATTCCCAAGCTGGGCTGCACAATGGGAGGTCAAGAGTTTTCCAGCCATGCTCGAAATCAGAGCTGCTGCTTTCAAGTGAATATATCTGGGGCAAGCTCGCCTACTTACACTGTCACTCATTGTCCTGCTTAATGTTTGATAATACTGTGTGCCTCAAGTACACAAGCCACACATCCACATTTTATTTTCTCATAAAAGGCGTCGCACAGTAAACATCCGCCGTGGAGGAGCCAAGTGTGTCTGTCGCCTCCTCTTCCCAGAGGACTTTTCACTACAGCGAAGAACATCATTTACACTTCAGATTGTTCTTTACTTTCCCGGTTTCATCTTGCCGCGTTCCCACCTGAATGGATAAAAAGACGTAATTTCATTTAGGCAGTCACCGGGGAGGAGCTGCGTGGCACTCGGAGAGGCCTGTGCTGCTGGATAAGGAGCCTTGGAAACAGGTTTTCGCTCCTTGAGGTTCGATAGTCGTTTACAATTGCACCTAATGCAACCACCCCTTCCCTGAGAGATTTGGCGGGAGGCTGTGCCCGCCCAGTGCATTAAAATCAGAGGTTTCTTACGGTAAAAGCAAAGAATGATTCGGGAGAAAATCGGGTTTTACGTTATCTCTCCCTGCTCTTTTTGTTTCAGCTTTTAAGAATCCCATCTTTACGATAAATCAAGTGAATAATCCGGCTCTGTTGTGCGATAGGTCCTCACACACAATTTCCCGTCACTTGCCCACTCTTTAGTTGCCACGCTGATATACAGAAATGCAATTCTTTCCAATTTGTTCCATCTCTATAACTTAATATTTGTCCCTTGTTTGAACACTTTCACACACAAGTACAAGGACAAAAGCAATTCAATGTTTTATCCCATTAAACAAATGCAGCAGTGTGAAATCACGGAAGTTGCAGTAAAAATTAAAAATGACATAATAGAAATAGCTGTAAAATGGAATTAACAATACAATAAACCAATACCAACAGCAGTAAATCATCAAGGCTGTCTGTAAAATGCTGTATACGTGTTTTTTTGTTCAATTTCCCACCTTTTCCACTCCTTCCTCCTGTCATAATGGGATCTCTGGGCAAATGGATTGGTCTGTCTACCCTGTCTGCAGAAGCTGATTAGAGGGATTTAGGTCTAAAACCCGCTGATGACCTCAGGTTGTATTGTAGCTTTCTTTTTTATCTCTCTTGACTTTCTATTTCTCTTTGTTCCTATCGCGCCCATCCTTTTTTGCCCTTCGCCATTCCTTTTTTTTTTTCCCGCCGCTGACTTGCGTACACCCCTTTTACTTTGCTGATTGACGGCTCTCGTTGTTAGTGTCCCGCGACCTCTCTCAAAACGTTCTAATATTAGTGGTTGAGGTTGCCGTGTCAACCGCTTGATGACTGTTGTAAAGCTGTCAATGTGATGAGGTTGGTGCCCCGATATGCAATACCCGCATCGTAATGGCCAGCTGGCGTCACGTGGCTGTCAACATACCACGCCGAAGCCTTGACTTCTCACACAAACGTTCACATCGACATCCGTGTTTGTGCGTCATCTACATCTATGTACGCTTGACAGAATGGATTTAGTTATTTATTCAGGTTAACATACACGCAGGCAGCAATTAGGAAATGCGCATTATTCATACACACAGGCACACAAACACACATTGATACCATAAATCCGATCAGTCAGGAATAGTTTAATCTACTGGTCGGATGTCAGGGTCAGACCAATCCAACACAGCAAAGACATTAGTGTATCTTTATTATTTCATTTCGGCTTTCTTCTACTCATGACAGCCCAGCTTAGTCTCCGTGTCTTGTTTCTCTCTTTCAGTCTGAACCTCCTGAGTGACACAATTTCAAGCATTGTGAAATCCTTGAGAAACATCTAAATCTCTTTAGACTGAGATAGAAATCCTTTAAAAGCTGATGGAAAGCCGTTGGATTCAGCAGGGAGGGTTCAGCAGTTCAACGGGAAAAAGCTTTACGGACAGAGATGGTGAATTCAGAGAACTTGCAACAAGTGCAACACTTTCGAATAAAGACTGGCGATTGGGTCCACTGACAACATTTCATATTTATGAAGGACTTTCCTGGTGTGGGGTCAGTCAAGACACTGGTTTAGCTGAAGGAAACAACAGTCCCCCAGTCTCCCCCCCCCCCACAAATGTGGCGCTATTCATTAGGAGGCGGCGTTCTGACAGCAAGAAAACATTTTAACTTGGAACCCAAAGAGCAGCAGTGACCCCAAAGGCCAAGCAAAGCCGGCAGACTCCACATAGCAGGTGGGGTGATGGATTTGTGTGTGTGTGTGTGCACGAATGCCGCAGTGTCTATGTGAATATTTGCGTGTGTGCTTGTCTGCGTCCGTCTCTGTGTGTGAGTGATCGCCCCAGCTGCAGTGAAATAAACACATCAGTGTGTGGTGACAGGCTCTCCACGTGTCTAACCCCAACACTCAGACACACACTCTCACACACATGCATGGAAACACACGCAGCGTCAGACAGCAACTGGATATGCTTCTGGAGGCCGGTCAAGTTCCTGTCACATTCTTAACCACTCAATCCTCACCCTGAATTACTGCAAGTTATTCACTCAGATAATGGCTTTTGATCAACTTATACTGTTCACAGTTGGTCTAAGTGTCAACTGCTACTTCAGAGGATTAGATACAAACAAAAGTCAAGTACGTCTCGCTTTGAGTAATGTCGCCACTTATGATATTTACATCACAATGAAATTATTTTGTTGTGCGCACACGGGTACCATGTCTAGATGTCCTTCAGCCACGCCGTATTTCGATTCATGTTCCGACCTCCCTTACAGCCATAATTCTGCATTCACCCTGCTTAAGTGTCCTTGAGCAAGACATACATCCAGCTGCCACCTTCAAGGTTGTTGCTATGTGGCTGACCACATCTAGCAATCAAAGTATGGCATTTTAGCCCACAGGCAAAACACATATACATGTTGTCATGGCTACCATAGTGAGGACATTCATTGGCATAGTGCTCTCCAGGGCACCTTCCCCTAAACATAGCCGTCAACACTAACCCTAACCGTCACCCTAAGGTAACTCAATTCTCACCCTAGAATAAAGTCTTCACCCTCAAAATAGGTCCGATATTGCTAGGACCAGCTGAAATGACCTCGGTAAAGATGTTACGAATTCAAATAGGTTCTCACAAAGAGCCGTACTTGCTCCCACACACACGCATACACACACACCCCCGCACGCATGCACCCAATCAGGAGCTTGGGCGTTTGTAGACCGATGTGTGTTTGCATAAACCTGGGAGGCACAGTCACATTTCATGCAAACACAGTCACAACGCCTCACAAAATGTCCTAATTTTCTAAAAAAGAAAGACAATTTTCAAGGACTGCAACACAACCAAAAGCTCATGCCCTTATGCACAATTTATCAGTAACGTCCTTGGCATTTGGTGACTATTTGCAAATTTCTAGTGAGGTGTGTAATTATCTATATTGTCGCGGCATTTATGTTTTGGAAAACAAGACTTTAAGGTTAAGAGAAGTTAATGGTAATTGATGTAAGTCGATGAATGTCCTCTGAATTGATGGAAACATGTCCGCGTGTGTGTCTTTGAGCGCCGATGACTCTTCGTGATGCAAATCCCAGCAGACGTTTCTGTCAGAAGCGATCAGCCGCCCGGTGTGGCTCAAACGTCGAGGGCTAGCTCACTCGCTCACACTTTGCCGTGTACAGTGCCACACACATTACTCTTCGGTCCCCGCAGTCACCGTTGTTAATGTGTCATATGATGACGTTTACTAGCAGCATCTATCTCGAGGGTTATAACATTTGGTGCTGGTGGAGAGCTCCAAATGGACAGCGAAGGTGACAGTGAGAATTAAACTGTCTTAACAAATAAGACATGCATTCTTCCTGCTTCCCAAGATAAAATGCATCTATTGAATTCAGCAAGCTTTAAAAACCTCTGTAAATACCTACCCAGTACTCAATGTTCCTCCACGCCTCTCTCTTTAAAATGATTTTCTATTTGCAGCGTCTGAATGCATCCAAAATATATTGCGGCAATGTCAGTTCAAGTCACTATCAATTCTCCTCCACATTCCTGCCAATAGATTTAAAAAGGTGAATCATCTCTTATTCAATAAAAGTCATATCTGTTCAGATAGTCAACATCAAAGAATGGCATATTTTGTGCTCTTCTGAATAAATAAAGCTCAATGAGCCTGAAGGGATAAGGAGAAGCTGCTGGTATGTCTCTCTCTAGATGGAATTTGAACAAATCAAATAAGTGCAGGTACACCAGAAGAATTAAAATCTCCCATCCGCTTTCATTTTGCAAGTTCATCCAGGCCCTTCTCTGAGGAAACACACACAGCGTACGATTGTGTACCTATTTTCTGTGTGTATGTATGCGAGTCCCTGGGCACAAAAAAACAATTTATGTAATGCTGCTTCCCCAATAGATCCTTACCTTAATCCTCTTTGAGCTGGCATAGTAAACCCCACAGCTCATCTCCCATCACATTTTACCTTGATCCTCAACCTCTGTCAGAAATCATCACCGTAATCCACAGATTAGTCAGCAATCTCTCCTTTTTTCCCCCCATATTCCAACTGGCTAGGTGATTTATTAAAACGGCGTTAAGATTATTAAAATGCTGTCGTGTTGGTCTATCATCGCAGAGTAATTTACAAATGGGGCGAGTGAGGAGGAGCGGCTTTTGCGTTGTTTGCACTGTCGTGAATGTACTGTGGGCGACGCAGGGAGGGATTACGATCATTATCTAATGATGTATGCCGGCAAGAGCGGACGCGTGGCCTCGCATGTCTGACGCCTTCCCTCTTTTACAACTACTTTGTATTTTCAGGATGGTGTTGCACTTTCGCATGCGCTAACGGTAGAATAAAAGTAAAAAAATAAAAAGTTACATACGGTGTGAACTGTGATTTTCGGAGCCTTGGGAGACTGCTCATCCGGTGATAAGCCACGTCAGTAAATTCTGGAATTATTCCGATTCCACTCCAAAGCCAGCAGACTGCACTGGAAATTTGAGCATCAGCTATCAAAACCCCTCACTATTTTGTTTTGGTGACTTCACTTTGTCTTCATACACTCATAAATCCCGCTGCATATTCTTTGCTTCAGCTGCGTTTACTTTGGTCTAGACTGAAAAGAAAAATCTGATTTGTTTGCATATTGTCCAAGCATTTCTACCTTTGTCTGTATTTCTTTCTTTGTCTGTTTATTCAGAGTACACGCATTCTTTGTAGTTTATCTCTGGAACGTTTTTAGAATCACGCTAAACCCACATGTTTCCTTTGGCTCTTTCTAGTGGAAGAGTGAGGCTATTTCAGCCCCAATAGCTGCTCGCACTCACAGTGCAAGCGAGGCCATTTCGGAAAACTATCAATTAAATTTCAAAGAGGGAAACTTCTCATTATACAAAGCTGCCCTGTGTTTTGTTTCCTAACCTGCATTATTTCCCTTCCTGCCCAGAGAGGACCGGCGGTTTTAGTTTTCTGCCGTCTAAGGTTGGAGTGTTCGCTTCCCTTTTTT
>CAESWR010000148.1:237443-250672 GCA_903171835.1 Mullus surmuletus | reverse complement strand
TTTTCAACTTTGTTCTTTGTGAGTGTGGCGCTCAGAGGGTGGAGTGGGTGCTTAATTCTTAAGTATGAGATAATGAAGTACTTTCCGCACCCCCCCTACACACACGTGCGCACACACACACGCCGACAAAAGAGGAAAATGTGTTCTTTTTTTTCATTTCCAATTCAAATGCTTGGAAAACACATCCAAGAGTGTGCAGTGGGAAGATGAAGATGAGTATATGTGCTCATCATCAATGCGATTTCTTAATTTCCCCACTGATCTTCTGCACATTTAAAACAGTTTTCTTACTTTTTTTTCCCCCTTGTATGCTTGGCTGTTGTATGCTTCAATTTTTCGTTATTCAGCATCACTCCCTTATTCCTCTGTGCTTCTGTCTGTCACCGCCGCTGTCCCTCTACCACCACCCCCTATTTCCTTGACACAGTTCTGAGACAAAGCTGTAGATTGATGGCGACATGACAGTGCAGAGAGCGCCGCATTGTCAGGCAGCTACCCGCTCTGCCCTCGGCAGTCCTGACAGTGTTGTCATGGATGAATGAACACAATGTTTTGACACGGGGTGTAACGGTGTCAAAAAACAAAACTGTTCGACGCTGTCGACTTTTATAAGTTGTTAGACCTTGTAAGTCTTTTAGGGCTGTAAAAAACGTGATCTTTTAAAGTAATCCATGTGACTTAGAAAAACTTTTTGTGCAGAAAATATGCTACAAACCAATGAAAACTACTTATGAAAAGAGTTGTTAGCGCTTGTCCTTATTGACGGACATTTAGTTGATCATTTGGAGCAAATATTGAAAAAAGTTTGACTGCAACCATTTAGTTGCTTTTCACTAGCTCATTATTCAATTAAGAGGTAGGAAATTGACTGTCCCAAGATAAGACAATTTTCAGATGAGAATGTATGTATTGATATGTTGTCGAGGTGACACAATCGTTCATTGCAAAAGTGTGGAAATATTTTTTCTCTGTTTGAAATCAAATATTATTATGTTTGGACTTGGACTTGGACAATGCCGCCTCCAGCCTACAATCGCGATGCTGCCAAGCCGTTTTTGGCACCAAATTATGCCTGATTTCAGAGGCATAATTCTTTCAAAGGTAGAGGCTACTTAAGTGTGACCTGGCAGAGACGGATGTGCAGCACTTAGTAAGGAGATGCCCCAGTAATGCTTTAGGGAACCATGACGGAATAATACACGGCTCGCGCTGGCATCTGCTGTTTCTGTCAGTAAATCCTCCAGTTTAATGCATACCTATTCAAAACGCTTCCAAAGATGTGGCGCGGCTGCCTCCATGCAATAAATATGTGAGATTACGATATAAACAAGGTTGCCACTTCTTTGTATCTTTACACACCTATTGCTTTACATGATGCGTATAAGTCTGATATAACAGAGAGATGCTCAATAGTTGAGCTGACCCAGCTAATAAAGCTTATTGGGCGTTTTTAATAACACTAGATAACTGGAGAGTCAATTAAAAAGGATTACCATGCCCCCAATCAGCTCAGAGCCTCTTCATGCTTTAATGATCATGGAGTGTCATCCGCCCTCCTACACTGTACAGTGAATCGGCTTTGACACACACACACAGACACATACACATACACACACACACACGGAGCATATAAAGGAATGCCTATATGTGCATATCCATCTATTTATGCATTTATTTTGAAATTTCATTTTTTGGGAGTATATTTTCCCCAATATGTGTAGTGATTACGGGTTTTCTGTGCCCAACTCTGTTTTCGATGACTGACACCTCTTATGGTTGAGATGAGCTGTAGTGGATAATGCAGGTTTCATTGTACGACTAATATACGCGGACAAAGCCGAACTAAGCTCAGAGAGAGAAAGTACATTTTTTGATTATTCTGCGTGTGAAAAGCAGCAAAGATTGTCTTTGTGAGAGGAGAGACAGGGTCACTGACGTATAAACCAGCTTTACCAGAAAATATGAAAGGGAAAAAAGAGAGAATAGGAGAAAAATATTCTGTACACCCAAAAGAAACTGAATGTCAGACATTTTTGCTTAACCAAAGAAATATTTGTATAACAAATATTTTCAGGGATGGGATTCTTTCTCAACTTCATTCCGTCTTTCCTTTTCTCTGTCCCTCTCTCACCTTTCTCTCCCTCCTTCCCCGGGCCAGCGTCTGCTGTTGCCATTAGTGATGTTAAAGCACTTAGTGGACCAGAGGGCTCGGCAGGAAAGGCAAAATACATCACTGTCCGGAGGAATAAAGAAAGCAGCAGAGACACGGATGCAGAGGGCTTCAACACTTTTCACCGCGCTGACCCGTAGCCACGCACAGGGGCTGTTCTGTAATTTAACAGCCTGTCAATCATTTCATCACGTACTTATAGCAGCCAGGGAAGTCAGTTAGGCTGTACGTGTTGCCTTTACAGACTCGGGGAAACTCTGTGAAAGGTCTGTGCACTGCTGATGCTTAGATTTATGAATCGGATGTTTAAAATAGAGTACTCCTGAATGTAAGATAGCATCTAAAGAAGGAAGAAAGTTGGAAAACCTGCACTTGAGTTAAATAACATGTACATTGTTGAATATTAGATAAAGGAACGAAGCAGTGACCAAACATCATCCTCCTGCGTTCCTATTCCAATATGTTTGCTTCGGCACTGTTGCGTTTTAGCTTTGCTCTCACGAAACCTCTTTGTTCCGGCACAGCTCCAGAGCAAGCACCGCCTCGTGACATTCCCGCCTCGCAGATTAGACAAGAACACTAAGTACAGTGTGCCATGTAAGTACGTAGGAAGGGAACGAGGTTTCATATCAAAATTTCCCAACTTCCAGCCTCTCTATCACAAGTGGAGAATGTTTCCCTCAATGGCATCCAGGGTGCAGATTCAGAGCTGCTTAGTGGGTCAGCGTCTGTTTGGGGAAATACTTTCCCGACGTCTCTGAGCTGCTGGGCGGATTTGGATGTTTTGCTCCTTCCTCTAAATGAGCCCAGGGTCTCATTTCATTTCAACTTTCCATCCTCTAACACCCTCACCCCAAACTGTCATCTCTGTATTTTTTTTTTTCCCCATCTCTCTTCTGCCGCCATGTTAATACTCTGAGCTCTGACTGGCTTTCTATTAACTCTTTTCATTTTTTCCCCCCCTTTATACATTTTACATTTTTATATTACCGCACAATCCAATTTCCCGCTCTTTGATTTTCTTGCATCAGTTGTGATAGTCAAACAAATTTAATAAGCAGTTACTTGTAATTTCACTATAATATGCTACCTCATTTACTTACATTTGCAAATGATCCCTTAGTGATGCTGATATCTGCTGGCTTGTTTAGTATATTCTCTGCCCTCATATGTCCTGGTGTATGGATGATTATTTGATATTCAGTTATGCATCGCTGTGTATATATACCATACATTTGTCTTAATGACCTTTACTGGCTCATACAACCTCAGCTTCCTTGCATTCTTCTTTCTTTGTTATTTTGTGTTTTTTCTGTGTTTGAGCATTTATTCATTTATTTATTTATGTATTCATTTATTTATCTATTTATTTATTAAGTGTGCCACATCATTCAACATATTCAAAATCCAGATTTTTTCTCTAGTGGTATCACAGTATTCCAGTCTAAATGGGAAATGGTTCAAATGACATTAGTCAATCCAGCAGCATGACTCTTTGTTAATAGCTATCACAGCCATGTGCGTCTCAGTTCGCATGTCTCCAGTGTACTGCTCAGATATCAGTCCCCCTCAGTGGTACTCTGTCGATCTTTGATGCTGGAGGAGGAGAAGGAGGATGGGGAAAACTGGCACAGGCCGGAATTACTGATGGAATCCTTCCTTTCACGTGCACACACTTCCAAACACAGAGTCACACACTTCATGCTCCGACATGCCGGGTAAAATATTACCCTTGCCAACTTCCCCCTGTCGTTTGCTAAAATTTTAATTCATTCTCTTCCCCTCTCCCCCTTGCATTCCACACAGGAGTTTTACATTCCTCCTTTGTTTTCCCAAGTGTTGGAACTAATGGATTACCTCGCTCTATCTTCCGCACCTCGTCCCCACTCTCCTTTTTCTCTCCATTCAGCACCTTAGTGATGCTCCGCTCCCCTCCATCCTTCTTTCCCTAATTGTTGACATTGTATGGAAATTCCAAATGGTGCCGTCGCTCCCTTGGTCTCCCTCACCTCTTCATTTTCTTCTCATTTGTTCTCTCCGTTGCTTTACTCTATCTCTGCATCTCTCTCTCCCTCCCTTCTTCCTCTCCAGCTACTTTCTTGCTTTTTGTTGACATTGTCGGGTTAGCTTTAATGGATCACCCACAGATATCTCCTCCGAGCCTGCACTCCCTGTTTCCTCATCCTCCTCCGCTATAATCACTGCTTCCCCAAACTCTCTCTCTCTCTCTCTCTCCCTCTCCCTACCTCACCGTTGCCGTGGAAATACCTTTTCTGTATCCGGCCCTCTCTCGAGATCGTTCCCCATCCATCTTTCCCCCTCTCTGTCTCTCTCCATTCTTGAATGTTGACATGAGAGGGTGAGTCTAATAGATCACTGTGAAGCATCTGCACCTGTGTTAAATCTCAGAGGTAACAGTGTGTGTGTGTATGTGTGTGCGTGCACATGTGTGTATGAACCCCAGAGAAGCCAATGCAGGCTTTCTATTCAGCGCATCTGTGACCTCCTTTAGAGTCTAGCAACTTCCTTGTCTTGCCTCCTCTCCTCTCTTTCCTATTCTGCTGCAAAACAGGAGCCTTTATTGTTCCTGTCAACTGCACTGTTGTAACAACTTACTGCTATTAAAAAATGTATTGGCGAATCATGGCGAATCAAAAATGCTGCATTGTGACATGTTGCCAAGACACGATCTTTAAGAGTCACATTCACAACCACAAGTAACAGCTGAGTAAAAGAATACTCGTGTATCATGTGTACTTGCCATGCATCATTCATTGGAAGTAAACCAAGGTGCAGTGGAGCCGTAGGTTATAAATAGGGCCTCCGTAAGCATGTCCCAGTCCGACTGGGTGTCCTCCTGTGTCCCAGTTCTGTCTATGAGGGACACCTTGGAGAGTGCGCTGCTATTTCTCACACTCTGATGCACAGTGGGAATTCTTCCTCTTATATATGTGCTTCTCCCTCAATGCCCAATTCCATTTTAATTTCTCGTTGTAGCACTTTCTCAAGAGCATCCACTAGAAGTCCTAGTTCTTCATATGTACAAGACCTGAGAGAATTCTCCACTCTTTACTCCCTTTTCATCCCCTACACTTGAACAGATTATATTGTTATCATGTATTTTTGCTTCCCCATGTGTTATTTGAGGCTGTGAAACAGAAAATGAATGACTAGTTACACCCGCATAAGGATGTCTTATGTTCATTGTTGAATCATTTTTGAATGGGAAAGATAAATCCAGTAAACATTTTCAAAAAGCTTAGAGTGACAACTTTGAATCCAAACTGTGTTTTATTAGACTTGTCCCTGCGACCAGTGTGGGTTGATTGTTGATGGCAACCCAGTTATGTCACTGTGGTTAATTGGGTCTTTATGTCACTCTCTTGGATCTAGTTAATTAAGCTGTCAGAGCCTCTGAAATCCCATGTTGGCAGGCACACACACCATCACAGGCGCATTGATAACCACGATGGCACACGCACGCACCACTTATACTGTGTGTATACATGCGCACAGTGACCTTTTTTTAACCCGTGCAATCTGCCCAGTCTGCCCAGTGCTGGTAGGGTTTGGATTTGCGCAGGGTTCGTGGCTGAAGAAAATTCCCCACAGTGTCACTGGGCAGCAGGATTGTCCTAATCACCTCCCAAGTGTAGCGGGGATACAGAGAGAAACACGCGGACATATGGCCAATTAAGGCCGGCAAGTGAAACGCATGGTGCAGATATACTGTAGGTGACTAAAAATCACGCCTCGCATGATCAGTGTAATTCACAACTGCTCCTTCCTCTTTGGACATTATCATTATTTTCATGTCCTAGAAATCCTGGCCGTAATTCCTTTCTCTGTAAACCATCTGCCCCTTTGCATGTGCATGTCTACATTTTCTGTTTATCTATGTTTGTCTGTCTTATGCAGCCTCTTTTCAGTACTGTCTGATTCTATATTCTACACTGATTTTATTTTTTGATATAAGAAAGCCAGTCAGTTTGAATGGAGATGCTGATTCTGACTGTTTCTCAAACATCTGAGATGAACTCCTCTCAGAGGTGGCCGTTTCAAGTTGGGTGAGTCAGAAATCTCAGTGCTTCAATCCTAATGATGCAAAGAAGTGAGAGACACAAAAACTCAGTGATGACAATAAATGAGAATAATTTTGTGCGTTTTTTTGTTTTTTTATGTACATCTTCACTAGAAGCACAATGTAGCATTTCATTCTGCGAGTAGATCCAGCCCAAAAGTTATTGTTGGCACAAAAATGTAATTACTTTTGTTTCAATACGTTTCAGTTCTGAGGCCAATCACACAAACAAAAAAGAGTAAAGTTAGGAGAGTGTGGAGAAAGGGAGGTAAGCACAAATACACTTGGTGTCACTGGTTCCAAATGGACTTTGGGTGTCATTGGATGCAATTTTGCCCAAGTTCATCTTCATATAAATATATTTGGTTTTAGGCCTGACCTCAATCTGAACCAAGGTCATCACCGGTTACTGGTTGACATCTATCATCAGATACCACAAATACATACAACAAATTCAGCACAACGTTCTCTCTATTGTAAGATACTACTACCTAGACACCTGCTAGACTACTTCTGTGGTGGCTTAGCTGTAGTATGTCCATCTCCGACAGCCTTTAAATTGCAAAAATCAATTAGAACGAATTGTAGCCCCTAAAATCTAATATCCAGCCATAATGACTTTGTACCGCTTGACCTTTTTGTGCAACAAGCAATTTCACCACCATATTCGCTCAGTTCGTTGACACCTGTCCACGAATTAAGTCCATGAGATGTCCACCATAACTGCAGAATAAATCAACATTTCCCTTTATGTCCCTATAATTTCATTTGATGCATTAAGACACTGATTTTACTTTAATACTACATTCATTTGATGGTGTGGAAAGCAATTTGTGACAAATTGTTCTGTCTTTTCCCCCGTCTCTGTGATGGCTACTCTTCTATAATTGTTTGAAACAACAAAGTCCTTTCGCTCATCTCACCACAATGAGCTAATTGTTTTGTCTCCCATCAACGTGCGCACACACTTACACACATAATCTTCGCCATATTCATGTGCGCTGTTGGATTAAATTTCTATTAGCTCTCCTCGATTGAGTTTGAAGATTGTTGATTAGCCAGTAATGGCCTTTGTTACTGCACTAATGAATAGCTTGATTACTATTCTACTTAGCTACACATCAGGAGGCGGGTGATGTGTGTGTGTGTGTAGGTGTGTGTGTGGCATCTGTTGGCATTATCCTCTGATAAACACGCACACACGCATGCACGCACACACACAGTTATAGCCAATTGTCTGTGTTTGTGTCAAGAAAGCTGATGGCAGCAGAAGAGAAAGATAGATGGGCTTTTCTGCCAACACTCATCTTTCATTCTCTCCCTCTCTCATTCTGTCTCTGCCTCTCAGTGTGTTTTCTCCCACCTGCTCTGTTTCTCTAGCCTACCGACACCCCATCTATTGTATTTTGTTATTGCCTCCGTCCCCTCCACCTCCCTCTGTCTTCCTGACCCTCTCAGATTCTCTCTCTCCCCGTACTGTTTCGTCCCACGAATGTCCTCCCTCTCCTTTCTTGTTTATCTCCTCCTTTACTTTCTGCTGACTGGACCTGACCCGGCTCTTGAGAACTGGGTTGGCATGTTTTATGCGTGCGCCTTTGTTCAAACTCGACGGCTGTGTGTGTGTGTGTGTGTGTGTGTGTGTGTGCGTGCGTGCATGCGTGTCTGCTAATGGAAACAAGCGTGCCAATTACAGCGAGGGCTCTCTAGATGCCCGTCAGAGCCAGCAATAATGAATGTGGCACATCTGGAAATGTGTGTGCAGGAAGGGTGCTGGGCAGGGTGTTACGGTGTGTGAGGACAATGGGAAGAGGTTGTAATGGATCTAAAGTTAAACCCGGGCTAGTGCTGTGATACTATGAAAAGTGGATTCATTATGAATCAATGTGTTCGCCCTAAGATCAACTTCAGTGCAGCACTAACTCGCAAATTAAAAGGGGAATTCCACCATTATAACACAAAGTCGTTTATGGCTCCAGGGGGAGCTGTGCAAAGTCTGATAAACTGCCTCCAATGACACAGCCTGAATGAGCATTGGTTTGAGCTGAAATCTGAAAACGAGACAAAGGAGATGTCAGCCCTCTGAGGGGAGCAGCTCGGCCACGCCAGTCGCCGCTGTGACACACAGGCACAACAGGCCTTCTCTGAATCTGTTTTTATCAATCAATTATTTCACCACAATCCCTTCGGGTGGTCCCATAGATGATTAGTTGTGTGAAATGTTGATTAGAAAACTGAAAAATTAACAGACCACATCTGGGTACTGATTTTCTCTTTAATTAAGTAATCACAAATTGTTGATGGAAGGTCTCTCTCTCTCTCTATCTCTCTCTCTCTCTGTCTCTCTCTGTCTGTCCTTGTCTGCTCTGTATCAGTAAGTTGGACCGATTATCACAGCTGGACAATTGCTTTCGTAGTCTACAAAAAGTTTGCATATTTGGGATTTTTAGATTGAAACATCATCCTGGCGACTGATTTGCGAACCTTTTACCTCCACCAGAGAGCCCAAAGTGTAAAGGTCTGTCTAATGTTCAGTCAACCCCCCCCCATCAGACACTGCCTCACGAGACTAATGATGCAGTTTGAACTGACTTAAAGTTGAGTATGTGTCAGAAGGGCCTCACCCCTGTTAAGCCTCCCACCGTCCCCCATCACCTCAGCTGTCCAGCACCTCCACTGTCTCATCTTGAAATGAAGTGACAGTGCTTCCCGGGGTGGGCGGATTGGGATTATGACAGCTCACTATATACTCGCTCAGTCCCCGCCCACATGTAGGTCGAGTAATCACTGCGAGAGCTCTGTAGCCCACTCATCTGTGATCTCATACGGATGCAGATAATGCAGCTAATCAAGGAGATAATCCTCGTGACGCACATATTAACACTTCATTGGTTCCTTGGTGACACGAACAAGTGACTGTTGCGCAGAACCTGATAATATAGATTGTGTTTTAGTTAGATATTCTTTTCTGCATCTGTGTGTTTGAACTGACATAGGGAAAAAAATAAGAAAATGAAAAAAAACTCGAGTGGCAGATTCTACTGGAAGACCTTCTTATGCGCCGCACTCTTATCGGCTCCCATATGAGACATTTTGTAGTACCTCCGCAAAGCGTGTCATACTTTTTGCGTCTGCCATAGATATTCCTCTGCTTTTGTTATCTTGCCGCTTGCTCTGTGGTCTACCATTTGTTTTGCTTTTTTGCAAGATTTATACTGCGTTTCTCTTTGCGACACGTAGGGGCTGTGATGTCGCCGCTCCTCGCAGCAGATACGCGGGCGTAGCTCCACGTTTCAAAACATTTTATGCTCCCCTCCCCTGCTGCAAAAGGGACTCTATATCTCTATATCTTGGCCTACTTTTATCTCTCACAGCATGCTACCGAGCTTTTGTTACACTCCCAGAGACAGATGCATATCTCAATAGATTGTGCAATGCATTACACTTTTCTATGGCCTTGAAATGGCACAGCAGGCGATGAGACATTTGTCCTTAAGAAATCACAGAGCAGTAATTACACATCTGAAATCATCATCACTAACGAAAAATAAATCACAAAGTTGCCGGCAGAAAATAGCACGTAAACAGGAAGCCAATACATTATTTAAAGCTGTGGGAACAAAAGGCTTTCACCAGTATTCACAGGTGCAAGCTTTGAAATATACCTGAAGCCAAATTCATGTCTCAGTCAGGGGGTTAAGCAGCAAGAAGACATGAAGAAAGGGAGTTTGTAATTGATCAGACAGAGCTGTTATCCCTTTGAAAGGAAAGCCATTTGATTTCCTTGTCTAAAGAAAAGAAGTATGGACTCTTCTTGAACTCCCTTTTTGAAATCCGGTTACAGTTGAAACAGAGGGCAAGGCTGCAGCTCCTGTTTGCATTTGCAGTTGTGTCAAAGGCGGGGTGTGTTCGTGCGTGTTTGATCACACACTTCCCAGCTTTCCACACAAGCATGCATAATGCCATTATTTCATATCTGCACCATGACAATAAAGCAAATGTTCATGGTTGTTTGTTTTTTTTTGTTGTTTTTTTTTATTGAGATTGTGTGTGTGTATGTGTATCTTGTGGTGTGTGGATAAAGCAGAGAGACAGGTGATGTGGGGGCGAGAGTTAAAATAACAAATACACGTTCTCCCCTGGGGTTGGCTTGATCCAATCAGCCACCCTATGCCACTCACACATGCAGGCGCACACTCACACACCAGCTGTGGCTAATGATACGATGGCAGCGGTCTTACAGCCGCCACATGTGGTCCCTTTGTCTGGGCTCGCATCGGTCTCGCATGCTTCAACCTCAAGGTCTCATCAAAGACCGCTTCTATTCTCAGAACATCATCGCACAAGAGCTCGTAAGCGATGTTAATAAGGTTCCAGGGAAGGGCCGGAATTGCTTTGACCGGTGTGAGCTTATATACACACACACACACATACACACACACTGCATTAAACATCAGCTTGGAAATATCTTTTTTAACAACAAAGCTCCCCTCTAACAAAATCAGTTCATAAAGTGTTTGCTCGAAAAGCTAATAAATTAAGAGCAAATACAACACAAGTCACTTTTAATTAAAGCACCCGAGCTGTCAGTGTAATTAAAATTAATTGGTTCAATGACATAAAGGTGTTTGCCGATAAAGTTTTGGTTTAGATACTGTTTGGTGCATAATAACTTTTTGAAAGTTGTTTTAAATACGTTGACATGTACAAATACTTGTGCTGCTTCATTTAACACCGAGGTACAAGGCACTGGAGTAAGCAAGCTGTAAGAGTTCCGCGGGTTAATTGGAATTTGGCTTCAATTACAGATTAAAGGACAGAAGGCATGTTTGTCCAGACTTATTTGGCCAACTGACAGTGTTTTATTAACAGCGCCTGCCAGAAAAGGATGTGACCATATAGCTTTATGTTACTTCAAGGAGGTATAGAGATGATTTTACACTCAGATCCCTCCATTTGATTGATCATTTTGTAACTCAGATTTGGACCATCATCACATACAATCGTGTTTTCCTTTGGAATTTCCTGCACAAACTGCTCTATTAGATATTTTTAATTCCAATATTAAGCAAAACGTACTCAATATCTGATGTAAGTTGAGATGACCTCACCTGCATTTGTGTACAAAGTATGCATATTATTACAATTTATATTCCAATTTATGGGTGGTTGCTCCACAGAACTTGCTTTCATCATGGTCCCCATTGTTTGTGCTTGACTTCTCCGCCATCCAATTTTGAGTATTTTCTTTTGTCTACGTCTCAATCTTTAGAGAGATACCGTTGAAAATACTTAAAATGGAAGAAAAATAAACCTCATCTGATTCACTACTAGAGTTGCATTCAGTTGTCTGACATCAGCTTAAGTCTTCAAATCATCCTGAGAGACTGTTAACTTGTTTAGGTGTGAGATATCTTTATTTTGAGTGTGTTCATTCTTCGTCTATTGTGTTATCTCCCATTATCACCGACACTTTCTGTCACATTGCTACACACTTCTGAGACATTAGACGACTGCACATTTGCAGTCCCACACAAATTATATCAGGAGATTCCAATTGTGTTTCAGGTGGAATTATTTTATTTTCTCAATATCCGCCTTCCACTATGACTGATTTTTGCCCTCTCAAATTTTGTGCGCTACCGGGTTGTAACACAGCATTATGATCACCTAGAAGCAAATACAGTTATAGGGGTGAACTATTTTGATGACTGTGAGGTGTTGAAAATATATGTGAAAACATTGTTTTTCCCGTTTACTTCCTCCCTGAGGTCCTTTTTTCCCTTTTAGAGCCAAAAATCCTGAAAATACTTCAAATAATATTCTAAAATGATGCCTAATACAAATTGCAAAACTGACAGCTGTTCACTTTATATTCTTATTTTATGAGTATGATAATGGTCCACAATATATTTGTGTGTTAGCCACACATAAACAGGAAAAAAAGATAGAGTGCATATTGACAGCATGTGCATTCATAGACTACATAAGGTTTATGTACTTCTGTAGCCTGACCAATGACCTTTTGTAGCTCTTTTTAGGCAAATGTCCTTTTTTATTTATCTCTCTGACCAGAGCACATCTAATTTAAAAAGCCAGAGCATGAATAAATGAAAATACCTACAAATCCATTTTTGTTTTGTGCTGTATATATATATTTTTTTTTTTCCGTTTGCTTTTGTTTGCTTCGTTCCCCTCCAGCATAACCTTTACTTTGTAATAGAACCTGAAAGGTCACACAGCATCTCACTTAAGATTGAGAATTCACAGCTACAGTGAGCCTCTCTGCCAAAGAGCACCGCCAAATCTCTAAAGATCAGAAAGGAGAAGCAGGTAGAATAACTGAGAGAGACGGCCAAGCCCGAACCGGCATTAAACTGAAGAATAACACCAAATTTCCTCCTTTCTACATCTGAGATTTCCATTTCCTAATGTGAAAGGAGAAGGAAATTAAACAACGTGAATTAAATAACGTGGCTCGGACATTTATGTGCCTGCCATAAAGCTTGGACAGGCTGAATTTATGAGGGTTTGAACCAGTAAATACAGCGCTGAGGAAATGTGATTAGGCTCATAAATAGGATAGTTTCCCGCTGTCCTACCCTGTACCCAAAGTACCTTTGAAAAGCATATGTTCAGGACATTTTCCAGCTTTCCCCCATCGTCACCCCGAGATTCCCGACTGTGAGGGTTCCTCTGTGTCTGATCTTCACCATCACATTTGCTCTTTTTTGAGCAGCTGGTGTCTCCTGCTGTAGGAGATTGTCTTATCATTCACAGCTATGGTTACATATTTTTACAGCTTTCTCACAAAGTACATTTATTAGCCTGTAATTTGTAGTCTATATTTTATGATTTCAAAACGGTTATGAAAGTAACCATCTCCTCGTTAGTACCACCCAGGTTGTCTTTTCATGCTTGTCAAACACCCGTGAAACAGTGATGGTGAAAGACAGCAATTAACTAATGGGCTAATTTTTT
>CAESWR010000148.1:220578-231179 GCA_903171835.1 Mullus surmuletus | reverse complement strand
ACTGTACATAACTAATCTCTTTCTTAAGCTCTCACTAAGCTAACTAAGCCCTTCAAACCATGGTAGCACATCACTGTAGCACAAGGGAACCATCTACCCTCTGCAGGAAATTCATTTCACCTTTTATCCGCCATCTCATTGTTTCACTGCACGAAGCTCTTGGCAATAGGCGGGGTTTGAGCATAAATTGGCTGGTTTCTTCCCTTGACTCATGCTAAATAAGTTAGCATTTCCATGCTTTTTTAGAGTTGGCTGCATACTTTGTGTGGAATATGAGGCACCAGCTCGTTTGGATAAGGAGTTTGACCTAAAAAATGTACTTTGATTTACATAGCATGTGTTTACATTTAATAATGACACAGTAAACAAATAATTATTAGGGAAATTAACTAATTAACAATTTATTATTATTATTTCTTGTCTTCGTAGGGGCATTTCAGTCTTCCATTTTCTCACAATCTGACAGTCTCTGTGTACAGTGGTGTCTCCCCCCAACACATCTTTTATTTAATCAATCACTCTTCATTTTATTGCCATTGTGTTTTCATCTCAGTTTGAGCAATTGTGTTATAATTAGAGCATGATGCGTTTCTGTCATGGCGTGTTGCTTCTACTATCATCGCTGATTCAGGCATTAATCAGTTTGACATTTGTTAGTTGCAGCCATGTTAAAGAGGTAATGCATTTTGCCAAGACATTTAACACACCAATAACACATTTGATAAACCACCAGACAAGCAACTCATAACCAAATTCTAGAATATATCAACATTTATTTAGGTGAGGTTAGTGAGGTTTCCCCATTCTACAAACAACTGTGAAAAACTGTGCTGTAGGTTTACATCTGAACACCATCTGCATTTAAACATATCAGTACAATATCTAATAGAGACCTCCGGAGTCCACAAATGTCTATTTTTTTGTAAATCAATAAGCTGTTTTGTCTGAATTATATAATCCTATTTCATATTGATGTATAGAATAATGCAACCAAATTATTCTAGATAAGGAAAAAAAAAAATATCTATAAAGTCTTCACGTCATGGCTTTTCTTTTAACCGTTGTGTCGTGTTCTCCCATTTTACTTGACTCATTTGTTTATGTTGTTGTGCTCCTCATCCTCTCTATCCATTGCATCATCCCCCTCTTTTCTCGTCCCAAGGTTCATTGTTTCAGAAGTCCACTGAGCCCAAAGAAAAGAGTGATTTGGGATTCACATGTAAGTTGTTTTCTGTTTTATCCTCATCTTTCCTTTGTTTTCTTACTCATCTTTATCCTCCTTTGACTAAGAATTGACCATTCGGCCCCTTTTGTGTGCTTCATTCCTACGTCATTTTGAGTTACTTGATGATTATTTCCCCTCTTGTCATGAGATCTGTTCCCTCGATGTACATTTTTTTCTGTTTGGCCGATCAAACAAATGGCTTCAAACAGTAGCTGCAGCAGTTCTAAAACTTCACCATGACAACAGAAATCATGGTGGATTAATCATTTACAACATTACTTCCACGATAGGAATACGAATTTGCAATCCCTGTGTAGTAAATTAATTAAGATGGATTTTCCAAATTATTCCTCTTGATATGAGACATTAATAACAGAAATCACGATTCTCTGTTTTGCTGTTTGACTTCAAGTGTCTCAGGGACTGACAATGTGAGTCAAAGGTGGCATCTGTGAACGCCAGGGACTTTGATAAATAAGACATTTTCGAAAATTGTTCTTGAGATTAAGCATGGACTGACAGAGATGAGTCTGCAGATTTACATATAGCAATTTGAATACCATTAGGTGACTTTGAGTCTGCATGCCATTTTACTCAATTTTCACCTGACTTTAACAGTGAAAACATGAAGATGGACTACTAACTGTAGAACACATCATCGGAAGTCTACTGAAATATAAGCAGTTTTTTCATAATTTCAAATGCGGTGCCACATCGCAGAGCCATGACCTGAAAATACATAGTGGTGACATATTCCCTTAATTAACTTGATTCGTTCTTTCTTCCGGCCAAATAGCAGTCGATCGATGCAGCACCAGTTCAGTTTGATCCACAATTTTGTGTGTTTGCTGCTCATGTGGTCATTTTGGAGGGTAGCCAGGCAGATTTTGAATCATTGCCAAAGTAGGCAGTTTGCCTTAGTTCAGAACACTTGCTTTGTGTTTACAAGGGTTTGGCTCATTTGGAAGTCAACACTTCATCCGTGAGCAGTCAGCACAGTGAAATTTCACGCCCCGTCCTCTTTGAGCTATTGCGTCTGAATGAATGATAGATTGAAGTTGATTTTTAAGAGGGTTAGGGGATCACCTGTTAAAGGTGGTTTGATGATTAGGTGAATGTTGGGGTGAATTAAAAAAAGCTAAAACGGATTGCATCCTCCTCTTGACTTTCTCTCTTTCACACCTTTCTTTCCTCTGACATGCATCTCACTCTTACTGTGGGTCGTCAACAGGACATGAGATATTTACTGCAAGCTGCAAGGTAGAATAGAGCTGGGAAGTGAACGAGGAAAGGGAACTCTGCCATTTGTTATTATACTGCTTTTTGCTACTCTTATCACAGGGGCTCTGGTTTTATCTTCAAAGCAATCTTAGTGTGTCTGTGATGTCTTCTAATGACTCTCGTTTAGCGTTCTCCTAAGCACTTTCATTATGATGCTGTGGTTTGTGAGTCCCTAACGCAAGACTGAAGATAGAAGTAATCTTTACAAGCTTGTCCTCTTTAATGGAGTATGACTACAGTTATGGCCCGGCTTTTTTTAGCGACCCAATTTTGATAATCTGAGAGAAAATCTGTTATTCGCGTTCGAGTCCTCCAGTTGATTGATAGTGGCTATATGTTTTAGTGGCATGTAATGTATATCCATAAGGGTCTGTTGTGAAACTACTATACACCCTAGCTGCGCATGACCCCGTGAATATGAATAAAAAATGAAAATGCAGAAAATTAATAATGTTATAACAATTAGATATGCTTAAATGATTTGTGTTAAACTTTGTCAGGCATCTGTTATCATGATGAAAATGATCATGGATTAAGTTAAATTATGCTCATTATATGCATTTTGAGTTTGACCACTCTCTAACAAATTAAGTATCACAATGATACTCTTGTTTTGATAAAAGATATAACAAAGATTGGTTTTCAGATCCCTCAAATCAAGGGTAGATGTGCATCAGCATTTTCAAATGATGATGTGTTCTTTTTATATACTGAGGCTGTGGTTAATTCTTAAAAAAAAAAAAAAGCTTGCCAAAATTTAAGACCGTACGAAGGCCTTGTATAAGTCATCTCAGAAATTATTTGGTTCTTGATTTTTTTATATTTTTCAAATTCAAAGGCTGAAGTCTGAAAGCCCTGAAGCAAAGAAAAGAATAAAAAGGGGGAATGAAAGCCAGGGACCATTATATTTATCACATTTGCTTCGGCTTTTGATACTCATATTTTTGCCAGATCTCTTTTGAAAACTTGACATTGCTCTGTTTAGCTGGAGGGCTTAAGATGGGAGGCTATACTAAAGGTCCACACGAAAGGAGTCAGCTACCGCCAGTGTTTTGTGTTTGTAATTTATCGCCCGCAGACATTTATATGTGTGTGAGAACGTCCCTTTCAGTTGGATGGGAAAAAAACTAAGCGTAATTAAAAGCCTGAATTAAGTCTGTTCATTAAAAAGCCACAGACTCACCGTATTGCAGTGTTCTTACACAATGCATGGTATATAATGGCTTCAAATACTGCCTGCTGTTATATAAGCTTGCCTTCTAGCCTCAGAACCTTCATCCTGATTCCATAATTTATATCTTGGCTCAAAACACTGTCAGGTCTTCCCTTCCCCAGTATAGAAAATAAATAGACACACATACAAATTACCTGTCCCTTTCTCTCCCTGACTCCCTCTCTTCCAGTCATCCTGGCCAGTTACTTAGAGAAGATGTGTCTGCCAAGAGTTCAGTATGGGTGGTGTTTGCATGTTTATGCCAAGCGAGATCAAAAAGGCAGTTGAATGAGTTTCAAGTAGTGATTGTCCACAGCTCTGCTTTGGATGCAGATCACAGAGAAGATAGAGACAAGCTAAGCTGAGTTATCCTTGTTTCCCTCTTCTTTAAATCCTCTCCGTGACAGATTGGACAGACTCTGAGAATGACAAAAAGCTTTGCCAATCGATAGACAGCGATCCATGCTGACTGAGGGCAAGCTGGGGCCCTCTGTTCTGCTAGCCCATGTGTGTAATCAACTTCCTTGCTGCGTGAGGGAGAGCGAATGTGTGCATGTGTGTAATTTCTACCCGTTTGTGCAGTAGTGAAGGTTTACGAGCAACTAAATACACCAATTTACAGTCGCACGCATTGGCATTCATCTTCGGTTAACCAAATATGTGTGGCCAAAGTCCCGGACACTTCAAATTAATAACAGTTATAATGACGGTTATTACTGACTCAGTGAACCACACATATTTTGTACTTGAGTATTTTTTTGGCAGATAATTTGGTTTTATCTCTCACATACTCACAACAGAAGCATTCTTTCCCAAGGTGCTTTATGAAGGTAATACTTTGGCACTGATGACCTGGATATTGAGGTTAATCCCCAAAGTCTCTATCCCAATAGTACATGCCCACATAATTATCAAATCCTCATAACGGGTGCAAAGGAGAAAAAGATACAGAGCTGTATTATGCCTAAACGATTGAAACACCCACCACACACACAGTCAGTTGTATAGAAAGTGTGTAAATTGAACGTAAAAATGGAGCTTCAAAATTCAGTCCTCCGGAACATATTTTATGATACGTGGGCATGCGTTTGCTTACATTTACGTGTACATGCGCACACGCATGTGTATATACTGTATATATGCACTTGTATTTGTTTGTATGTTCTGACCTTTAGAGCAAAACATTCTTGCTGCTGCAGATAACTCTAATGCGTTCCGGAAAATCATAGAGGATGTTTGAATGCTTCTCTCTCTTCTCAGGTGATTTATGGTTTATTCACTTCCTTAGGGTTCAGAATTTATTTCCGTGTGTGTTTGTGTGTGCGTGTGTGTGTGGGGGGGTTCGTTGTCTGTCTGTCCATGCATTAATTGGGAGTCGATTCTTGCATGGCTGCTCATAAAAATGAACATACCTATCTGTAGTTAGTCAGGCTCTTCCTCATTCCATCACTACCGATTTTGTCATTCCAGTTTCACAGAGCACAACCTCAAATCACGCTTAGATACACACGTTCGTCCAAACACATTATTCATTCATCTTGGTTTGGACGAACGTGTACACCCACACTTGAACATTTTCTTTCTTTCTCTTTCCATCTAATTAGGAAAAAGCCTATTATGCAGGCCTGTCAAACAGCAAAAGAACATGAACATCAGAGAATGGGAAGTTTTCGATCAAAGCATCACTTTAGTTTCAGTGAAATACAATGAAAGAAGTGCCACTGAAAAGCCACCATATATCCGTCTGTTTTGGTTTTTCCATCCCATTCGAAAACATGGTGTTGAGAGGTGAGAGTGAGAATAAAAATAAATTGTTTTCCCAGAGAGCTTTTTAAAATTAACAGTCGAGGTGGCAATGCAATTGTCCTGTTTGCCCACGCAGAAAAAAATAACCGTCTGCCCAAAACAATTTGGAAATCTTCATTTTGTAGACAATAAGATTCTTTATCCTCCTCCTGATGGATAGAGATACTATACTGTCAACTGTTCCATTCTCCCGGATATGGTAGCTTGGGAGAAGATTTCTTGAAATGTTGTGGACTCAGTTGTGAAATTTCCCCCATTTCCTTTTGGCCTGCCATTTTAATACGATTCTTAGTAGCATAAAAACTGATTTGACCCAGAACGGCAATTTTAAGTTGTGTGAAATATGCAACACTCTGGCTCCTAATGTCGGGTTTCATAAAAGGATTGTGTGAAACGATACTGTTCTCACTACTTTAGTGTCATTAGTGCTTCGGAACTTCTCCAGTGTATTGTCTACTATTGGTGAAATGAGAATTGAAATGTAGAATGGTTGCTCATTCTACATTTCAATTCTAATTCAATTCTCAAAGACAAAATAACGGATAATAGAAAAAAAATTAAAAAGGGATGCAGTTATCGCAGTTATCCGACAAATAGGTATGATAGTGAGGCCAGTAGAAGCGTTAATTGGGCATTTTCCTTCATTTTTCTACAAATCGAGCTAATGCAGAAAGAGGTGATACAACATGCATTACACACACACACACTCAGTCACACACACACTATGATGGAGAACACAGCCTATAGCCTAATGAGACAAGGGAAGTAAGGAGAAAAAAAACACTTCGAAGACATGTTTCTTATGGCTACAAAGCCTCTCACAACTTATAGACCTTCAAGTTCAAGTAGAAATGCGATAAAGATTCTCAAAATAGATGGCGCTGATGATGATCATAATTAAGATCACAAAGTTGGTACTTAAGAGGATTATACAATTCTATCCCCCATCGGCAATGGCAAGGACTTTGATAACAAGGCAACACTCTGGAGTGGTGCAGTATGGGCACTCAGGCATTTCGGGCATTTCAGAGCGGCGAAGTTTAAAACAAAAGGACAACAGCTGTTGCCAACATAAAAAATTTTTTGTTTTGGACTGCAGATTCATGGCAACATGGCATTTTTATGTAAATAAATAATTCCTATATATTCCTGGTCTATTACTCTAACAATAATCTCAACATTTATTGGGACCAAGTATATTTTTGTGGACCTTTTCAATGACAGCCAACAGCAGGGTACAATATCTGGGAAGTTGAACTTAAATACTTTTTCGGTACTTTTGTCAAAGTGCTCAGAACCATTCAGTTAATCATGGCCTCAGACTTAATTATGAGGAATGTGCTTTTGCCCCCACACACACTCACCCGGCTCTCCAGAGGAGCTAGTAGTGGTTCATGGCTCCCTCAAGTGGTGCATGAATAACTAACATGATCTCGAGTGACCTCTCTACCGCGAATACGCACACACACACAGACACACACACACACACACACACACACACACACACATAATGGTTGTCATTTTTATATACATGTCTGGGCTAATGCTTTCATACACAAAGTTCATGATTTCCAAAGTTCTTCCAACACCAAAAAAAATCCAGTGGCAAATGACTCAGGCAGTTTGCAGCTAAAAGCCTGTTATCTGCTTCTCAACTTTAAGGGCGGATTAAAGGGAGCATTCTCGTACTTTTTTTCTGTCTTAATAGCTGCAGACAAATCCCCTCCCACCAGCTTCAGAGGACACTATACAAAGAGAATCGGGGAAAAAAAAAAGTTTCACATGCGCTTTCATGTTAAATATGTAGGCTTGTTTGTTTTGTTGCTTTGAAGTCCCCTTCCACTTCTTTTGACCCGTTTTCCTCTTCGCCGTTATCGTCTCTCCTTCCCGAGACTCGTTTGTCCTTGTTTCCTCATTCATCCCTACTCGTCGGCTCTTCGTCCTCCCTCCTCTGCGCCCCTACCATGTCGCCCCCCATCCTTGCCTTATTTCTCCGCTCTTTTATCCTTGAGTGTAGCTGATACCGTTTTAAAACTGTGTGCCACCCCGTCAGTTCAGATTTCCTCAGTGCCATCTGGCGCTTTAAAATACTGATCGCGAACGCGTTGTCTCAACCAGATTGAAAAGGAATGTCAAGGCCCTTGTAAAATAATTAACAACCTTATTAAGTTTGAAGACTTAGTGTCTTTATTTTTTTTTTTTCTATGAAAGGTTTCTCTGTCGCTCTCTACCTCTGTCTGGACACATTATCATGTTACACAAGCTGGGGGACCAATTTAAACATTTGGATTTGGAACGGAGCCTATAGAGATCGTCCTTTACGTTTTGAAATCCAGTCTGAGCTGAAAATGAAATCAGTGAACCCTAATTAAAAATGATACAGGGACGCTTTGAAGCCTATGATAGTTGTAGTAGCATAAGGATTGATTGATTTCCCAGGTAGTGCTCTGCCGCAGGATCTATTATCAGCATAGCTTGTACACACACACATGCTTACAATTTCTCTCTCTAATTCTTTGACCAATATGTACCACTGAGTCTTTCTTTCTTCTCTCCCTTCCATCCAGCCGCTCCGAGCACCGATGACGTGGCTCTGTACGTGGGCATCGTCATCGCTGTGATCATGTGCCTGGTCATCTCTGTCATTGTGGCGCTCTTCGTATACCGCAAGACGCACCGCGACTTCGACTCGGACATCATCGACACGTCAGCGCTGAACGGAGGGTTCCAGTCCGTTAATATCAAAACAGCCAGATCAGGTAAGGATGGCGGAGGAGGAGGAGGAGGAGCACGCTTTTTGATTTGGGGTGAATAGAAGTGATGTTTCACTTCTGTCTCTGGGATTTGAAAAAGCCAGCGCTGAAGACTGCCAGACGACAGGGTTTATTTCAGGCTGAGGATTTCTTCAGAGCCCACATCTGGGGTGATTCATTTGAGTGTTCAGCTTCATTCTGCTTTGAATTGACTTCAACATATATGATACGATTTCCTTGTGCACCGTCAAAATACGATGCTGTTTTTAACCTTAAATGTAATTCTTGATTCTTCTCTAATTTTCTGGAGGAGATTCGATGAAGTACCACTCTTATAACAGCGTCACTCTTTGTTGCAGCCATGCAAACCGTGATTATATGGTCCCAAACTATGATTGGATCACCTCAGAAACATTTTTGAGGTTTCAACCAGGCTCTGGTGAGCTTCAAATGTAAAAGCCAACCAGCCAACCATTAGAACTATATCAATGGACCCATGAAAAAACAATTTTTTTAGAAAGCAATATATTAACGTTTCCCTTTGAAATTCCTGCTTTGATTGTTGTTTTGGTGAAAGGTTTTCACCGAGAGGCTGCCATGCTTTTAGGCCGAGTTAGCCACTTAGATGATGAATTGAGGACATGCAGTAAAGCCATAGTACAGCCAACAAACAATAACCCAGAGGCAGGTAAGGACTCTGTATTTTGAAGTGTACTCACGACAGCAAGCTGGGCCGCAAGTGCCACTTTCCTGTCTTCCTGCAAACTCTGCCCAACAATAGACAGCAAGGTAAATGGACGCTATACTTAGACGATAGGCAGTAAACAGCAAAAAAGGGCTAGTGGACAGGAAGCCCGACTGTGACGTGTGTGCATAAAATATATCTGAACCTGCCGTGTCCACTTTGAGCCTCCAGTGCAGGCGTCGTTTAGTTTCTTTGCCTCCATCTTTCAGTCAACAGATTAATCTCTGTCTCAACCAAAGACCACTCTCTTCCATCAAAGAGTCTCTGTGTCTTTTTTTTTCTCTTTGCCTCCCCATCTGCACATTTAGGTCAATCACATTTCCTGTTTATCAGCGTCCCCTTGTCTTTATCTTCGTCTCCCCGTCTCTCTCTTTACCTCGTCGAGGCTCCGTCTCTGCCGTCAGAGCGACTCCGGCCAGTGTTTGTCTTACCGTTATAGCGGAGCCATCTTTCACTCTTCTCTGTCTGTGTTTTTCATTTCTGATGCTCCGTCCTGAGGAAATGTACGAGACTCGGAGAATGATGTAGCGACACGCATTCGTGCACAATCATGTAATGGCTTACCGGAATGGCGAGCATGCGGCTTAGGTGAATTGGATGGATTGGAGGGAAGAGGAAAGGGAGCTTTTGGTTAAGAATGTTTGTTTCTTTCAATTTTTACACAATACTTAAAGCGAAATGCACTTTTTTCCCTCACAAACCCATAATTGCACAACAAGCAAGTGGTGCAAGTAAGTGGCAAGTAAACTCGCTGTATAAAAATTTTGCCACAGAGTAATTGCACAAAAAAACACATCTTGGCTAAAGTCCTCTTATCTACAGACAAATGCAAACATCGGTCCTCTCCTGCATCCTGGCCTTTAACAAGTGCCCAAACAAACCTTCACCTGGGGGGGAAAGTGCACTACTATTGTCAGTTCATTGGCTTGGCCGTTAATTAGATCCTCAGCTGCAGCGTACTTGAGTGTTCTTCACTGTGCCACTGCTAACAAATGTGGTCTCTGCCAGCAGCATGTCTACAGCACAACTTGATAGTCACATTTAGAAAAGAAAAGAAAAAAAAAAACATGTTGGTTTTATAATCAGCTGTAAAGAGGAGTTCTGCTGATTGTGGTCAGATGTGGGTGAAATTAAATTGAAATTATGGTGTGTTTATGTGTGTGTGGGAAGTGTGTGCGTGCATGGTCGAGTGTCTGTGCAAGCCCTGAGTGGGTGACATTTTATCTGTCGAGCATTAGGATGCTTGTCACTCAGCTTTGAGGGAGCATTTCTGATTACTATTAATGAAGAATTATGTCCCCATATCTCTCTCACACTCTCTCTCCCTGTCTCTGTCTCACTGTGTCTGACTTTCAGGCCTCTCCTCCTCTCTCTGCTTATCCCCATGTCTCTGTTTCTCCTGTTAGTTGTTAATTAAATTTCAGCAGGGATGATTTGGCAGGAATACCCGCTGGCTTTAAGGGTAAACAGCCTGGTGATGGAGAGAGGAGGAGAGTGATAGGTGACAGATGTGTGTCTCTGAGTCTGTGAGTGTGTTTGCGTGCGTGCGTGCGTGCGTGTCTGTGTGTGTGTGTGTGT
>CAESWR010000148.1:200935-220546 GCA_903171835.1 Mullus surmuletus | reverse complement strand
GTGTGTGTGTGTGTGTGGTGGCGAGATGATAATGAAGGATTTAGAAATTAGAATTAATGGGCTTGTGGAAGGAACGGCAGGATTTCAGGCTCTAAGCCCAAAAAAACTTAGAGACTGGGGAGTGCAAATCTGGAATTGTTCTCGGTGGGCAACTGGCCTTCCTGTGATCCCAATCTCAATTAAATCTCGAATAATTGTTGGGCTTTTCTGATGGGAGAGGTTTTTTTCTTCTTCTGTCGAAGTATTCCTAAGAAGGTCTTAATTACCCCCTTGCAAGTATATTCTGCAGCAAGTCAATTAGTGAAATTGACTGTAGTTGTGTTATCACAAAAATCACCTTGGATATCGAAGTTGATCTATGACACAAGGGCCACCAGTTTTCAAGTTGCACACTGACTTCAAAATGTGATGCTGTGGGTGTAAAATGAAATAAATCCACCCATCAGCTATAACGTTCATCCTGAATAGGGTCACATGGGTTTCGACCGGCCCCAGATTTAAAGCGGGAAGAGGCGGTGTGCAGAATGAACAGGTTGCCAGACACACACACACACACATATACAGACACCTCTTTGATTTCATTGAACTCAACATGTTTTTTTAAAAGAAGCAACTCTCCACATTGAAGTAGCCCCGCCCGTGCCTGACTGCAATGGCTAAATGTAGCTGCTGTTCATAATAAGCGCACCTGTGTGCCCAAAATCGGCACCTTAGCGGAACCACAGCTTCATACTTTGAAATAAACAGCCACTATTTGATGAAGTGGGAGTGGGAAAATCAACATACCATAAACACTGCCACAAACGGGGATTAGCATATTGTAGTGATTAGCAATCAACATGTTCTTGTGGTTTCCGCCCACCCCCCCCCGGCTGCCTTTGACCTTTCCATGATGAGCAGAGAGGAGAGACTCTCTGAGACTCTCACCTCTCCCCTGCCAATGATGTAATAGTCATAAATGTAGCAGCTTCTGCAGGTGGTTGTGCGTCTGCTGACGTTTATACCAACAACCCGAGCTCATACACACGCTGTGTGTGTAGCGCTTGTGTTGTCGGTATGAAAGGGTGCTTTTTTGTGCCCCTGTTTTACATTGCAGATGTGGTTTTATTTATGACGATCCTTGTATGTGTGCATGAGTAAGTGGGACACCAGCATGTTTGCTTGCGCTACATGAAAAGTGTCAAGTCGGCAGCGTTAGCATACGTCAGCCGTGACAACTAAAGAGAAAGGAGTGTAAAACACACTGCTGCACACGCTGAAGCTGGTAGAACACACTCAGGAGCCTCAAGTCGCTGTAGAGAGTTTTTCAGACATTATTAACGTAGATAAAATGTGTTCGGAAATAATGAATTGAATAAAATGGGTCAGTTGTTTTTAATAGATTTTAATAGTTTGAACAAAACATCACTAGAGATTGATCGTAAAATATAATCGGAATGGTCGCCTATTGATTTTATGTCGTTTATACTTAGGATTCTCGGTAGTTTGTTGTATTTTTCATGAAACATGAGATGTAAAGTAAGAAGGTGCCTCAGAATAACCTTCTTTTATGATTAGGTGCCATACTGCTTAATGAGTTTAAATTACATAGTTGAAAACCAAACACTAATGAAAAAAGGGGGGGGGGGATCAATTGCCTCATACCCAACTGTGAAACTTTGGGATGTCCTTAATTTTCAACGGTGGAGGAAATTGTTAAGATGCTCTTAGAAACCTTGAAGAAAACATTTTTAGAAAAGCCTATTTTTAACATACAAAAAAAATACAATTCAACTCATTTATGCACTGCTGTTGATAAAAACTAGAGGACCCTCTCATGGATGTCCTTCAAGACCTTCTCTTGAAGGTTGCTCAAAGCAATATATAAAAGGGAAGAGCCCATCGAAGAACCTTGAAACGTCTCACAAGGATCTTCTGCCTTTAATAGTGTGAGACATCTGAACATGGCTGCCCTAAGATCTTTGAGGAATTTTCAATCAATTGGATTCCTTGAGGAGCCCGTTTTCATAACAAGTAATCCCCAAATGTCTAGCCTCTTTTTTAACAAGTAGTTTGAGGGAAACACAAATTCTAACAGCATTGTTATGCTTATGGCGTATGTGATTTTACCAGTTGATAGAGATGAAGTATGAACATCAGCACCCGCCGCAAACAGACACACACACACACACACCCCTCCTCCCATAAAGCCATCAAAACTAGTCCTCAATCCAGGTTATGGCCCCATGTGCTGTGGAATCATGGCGAGCACTGATAGCTTATCGGCAGTCTCGCTAGCACTCTTCTTACTCCCCTTACTTCAGCTCACTGATCTGCCCATCTTGTGTGTTTTTGGTTTATGAGAGTATAACGTATAATCTTATTGTCTAGTATATCTGGTCTCAATCTTCACCATTCTCACAAAGTCTGTGTAGTGTTAAACTGAACACATTGTTTGATGACTCATTCAGCTCCATTCATGTCATAAAGCCAGATTCTCACTTTTATTTGTGTTTCCTATTTCCGTTCCCTCTCTCTCTTTGACTCCATTCCTAGCTGATCTGCTTACAGCTCCACCTGATTTGACAAATGCAGCTGCCATGTATCGCGGTCCAGTGTATGCCCTCCATGACGTATCAGATAAAATCCCAATGACCAACTCTCCACTCTTAGACCCTCTGCCCAACTTGAAGATAAAAGTCTACAACTCGTCTGGTCTGGTCACGCCGCAGGATGATCTCGGAGGAGACTTTACCTCCAAACTGTCACCCAAGGTAATGTGTGTGGTGCTGTGGTCTCTTTTAGCCTATTCTGCATCTCTGGTGGAGTGTTTTGCATGAGCACAGTGGGATGTTTAAGCATTCTTTTGAAGTGAAGTTACACTCCAGAAGCATGGTGAGAAGAAGTAAAACACCGTGGCTATGCATTCCCAGGCACATTAATACAAAACCAAACATCATTAGTACACAAGCAGCTGAGTGCCCCAGTTTCTTTCCTTTGCTGTGTGAGCGCTGTGGCCTGCATGCCAGAGTCTTATGTCACAAATACAGATGGGACCACTCTGTTTCATCACACCACCTGTCCTGTGCCACCACAGAAAGAGCTGGACTCAGGTGTTGTTTTAGATCGCCTCACCAATGTGAGGATATTTCGCCCTATTATTCTCATTTTCAGTCCGGAATCTGCCCTTGACACACTTGAAGGCGAGTGTTTTCCATGGAAGTAAATCTCAGAATCTTAAACCCATATTTTACATCTCACAGTGGACATTAAAACCATGGAATGCAAAGCAGATCATATTTTACCTGAAGGTGATCTCATATGTCCATTGTAAATCTGGCCAATCTCTAGTCAGGTCCTGTGGCAGCGCTCCCAGGCAGAAGCAGATCTCCCTCGAAGCATTTTAGTCATTGGTTATCAAGAAAACATACTGACCAGGAGGAAGATTTTCAAGCATCTGGACTGAATATGAATGCAGGAAGGGTCAGTAAGAAGTAGAAGGTTTGCAGTACACTGCAAAATTCTTTGCATAAAAGACCCTTCAGTAAATAATTGCTCTGCTTTCAATGCCCTCTAAATTGATCAGGGTGGTAAAAATACAGCTGACCTCTATAATTCAGGACTGCCCTTGCACAATGAAATCCATCTCAACCTCCATGGAGAGTTGATTTCATTGGAACTATACAAATATCCTGCATATACAAATTGCATATCACAGATTGTTCTGTGCCGTAGAATGTTTGAAATGTGAAATTAATTTGTCTTATCCTTAGCCTTATCCTTAGCCTATAGATACAGAAACCTGCTTTTCCAATGGACTTCTCGACAAGTAGAATTATCTTGCTGTACAAAAGATAATTTCTTTGCTGCCGGGTCATTTTCTCCACAAAGTCATCGATTTCTCGCATTTTAACTCAGCTGTTATGCAGTGTAAAATGGAGGGGAAACTCGAGTTGCATTAGCAGACTAAATGCCACAGAGCATAAAGGGCTGTTTTCCAGCGGCCTGTCAAAACAGGAGTGGAGTTGCAAGATGGTCAATATGTTCCCTGCATCCTCTGAAGCTCTCTGCACAGTTTGTCCCAGAGAAGCATGAATATGAAAATGTGGTGTGAAGGGAATACAGTCTCTGCTGCTGAGTGACTCTATTCGCCGGTTAAACTCATGATTGGTATTGATTCATCATGTTCATTTTATTGGAACATGTTCCAAAAAATGTGACAATGTGAGCTGGGACCCCTACACGCACTGCTACAAGCAAAATTATTGGCTGACCGACAAACCAGTGTTTTTGTGTAGGGTTGTGTAATAATGCCTGTTGCCCTTACTGATCATTGCCCTTAACTTCCTTACTGTGAGATCACACTTCTGTCTTTTTATTCCCAGGTTACTCAGTCTCTGCTAGATAACAGTGACACAATGAACCTTCGCAACCAGAGCTTGGCACGAACACGTGACCCTTCGTGCACCGCTCACGGATCCTTTAACAACCAGGGGGGACACCTCATTGTTCCCAACTCCGGTAAACTCACTGCACACACCAGCACATCGCATAAATCTACTTAAATCTGTGTAATGATCTGATGAGTAAGTGATTTGTCAAGTCTGTGCGCACTTATCCGCATAACAGATTTAATACTCTAATAACACTTGTCATGTCACTCATAGAGAAAGCAGAAACTCTAAATCAGATAAAAGCAACAAGCAAATAACATTCTTACTAGAAGTTCTCAAGTTCTCCAGGACAGCAGGGAAACATGGGCCTCCTCTCCTGGTAGCAGAACTACCTCTACTGTATCGCACATACAACATCCAAATGAAAACAGCCTTGGGATGTTCTCAGGCTGCAGAGTTAAATGAAAAAAGTAGACCTCAGTAGACCTCAGTTAGGATTTAAAAGCAGTGGCCTGGCAAGAAAAATGAATAATGTAACCTGCTGATAGGAAGCAGCTCTCAGACGCTATAAAACATTGCAGCACAATTCACGTGATAATATATTTAAGAGAATTTTACATGGGTTGCCTTTAGAAATTATTATTGAATAATTCATCACAATGATAAAGTGATAATGGGTTGCACATTCAATAATTCAAGTTGTGCACAGTGAAATTAATAAATCCAATAATGAAAGCAGGGATATTTTTCGTGCCTCCATCCATCCCTCTTGCTTTGTCCTCCCTCCTGCAGGTGTGAGCTTGCTTGTTCCAGCGGGCGCCGTTCCTCAGGGTCGCGTGTATGAGATGTATGTGACGGTGCACAGGAAGGACAGCTTGAGGTGAGTTTTGTCCCGTTCTCTCCCTGTGGCTTTTACCACATTGGTCCCTTTTTTTTCTCACCACTTTTCTTCATGCTGTTCCAATTTCCCCTTCATCTCCAACATCACCTTTTATGTTTCTTTTTTTTGTGTGCGTTTGTGTATGATTATTTTCTCCCCTCTTAGTCTTTTTTCTCGGCAATAGCTCCTCTGACCTATTGTGTGCGTGTGCGTGGGGAGGTTTTCATAGTGTGACATCGTCCGTGGATGCACAGGAAGGGATGAATCATTATTATTTATAGTGCGTAATGTATCAGTGTACACCTTCTTTTGATGATTCATTAAGCAGAGTAGGTAGGTAATAAGAATAATTGGCACATATCAAACCTTTAGCCAAGCACAGATTATGCACCTATGGAAAGAGAAAGAAAGAAAACATGGCATTTTTAGACGTGTTTACTGCGTGGCCAACAGCTTTGTATCACCTAATGCCAGATCCCCCCCAAAAAGGAGCATATGCAAAGATACGGCACAGTGTTTGTCCATTTAGAAACATGTTTGCAGCTATTTTAGGGCTTACATTTTCAATGATACATGCACCGTAATACTCCATTCCAAAGCCATGTGCCTGAATGAGGTAAAGCCCTCTGTGAGACATGAGAGGGAGAGAAAATCTATTTTCCGGCTGCAAATTTCCTGTTTGCCATTTTGATGACTTTGTTTGGCCCTTTTTTCTTTTGAAAAGACAAAATATCTGTGGTGTAAAAAGCCTCAAAAAGCCATTGTGACATTTTTAAAACACATACCACAAGAGCATTCAGATGGGAAAAAAAGAATATCAAAACACTAATTTGTCCTCATTTTGGGGAGAGAAAGCGATTTCATTCCAAAGAATCAATATGTATCCAGATGATGTGCACTGCCTTGCTGTTCACAATCAATGAAATAACATCCCTTTAAAGTCAGCGATTTATTTTAGAGTTTGTTGATTTTGAGTCTTATATTTGCTTTTATTTGCCTTATGGTTCTCAGTTGTCAGTCTCTTGGAATCCTGACACGGGTATGTAATTACTAGGCATTTGATGCCTTTTATATGCAGCAATAACAGAGCAGGCTGTCAATGGGTTTTGTTCTTTGAGCCAGTAAAAAGGGTCTTTGTGTTAACAAGGGCGATATTTAGAAGGTCAAGCTGACCTAAAGCAAAGACTCCACAGAATATGTCTTGCTTGTTTGCATCACACTTTTTATGCCGTGCAACTGTTCCAGCCTCTTTCTAGTCAATATCTGTCAATTGCGAATTGGCTCTTAACGTTATACAGTTTGTCAGAGTGAAACCTCTCTTCCGTCTTCAGTCACTCAATCAATGAATGGCTTGGGGAAAAAATAAATAAATAAAAAATGGCATAGCTGCATCGACATCCTTCACTATCACTGCCAGCATGCAGTTAAGCTTGTTAGTTTCCAGTACTTTGATGTCACCTTTCAACAGAGTGTTCAAAAACTAAAACATGTATTTCCTCTTCTTGTATGTATGTAAAGATAAAAAACTATTCCGTGTCGATAGACCTGCAATTGCTGATGTTGCGACTCCCGCTTTGGATAAGTCAAAGGGTACTGGCGCAGTCTGAGTCACACCTTCTTTGTGTCTTTAAAGTATGTTCCTTATAGCTGCTGCTGCCCATGTGAACCCCCTCATGAGTCAATAATGAGCTCCTGTGGCGCAATCGATAACACTGCTAAGGATTAGTGCACCCCTGACACAAGGTGGGCTGAAGAGAAATCACGGTTAAAATTTATATCCATCTCCCCCACCCCTAAGTTCTCAGTTGATAAATATCTGCGGCAACACAACGCGGTGAGACAAAGGACAGGTACGGCTTCAAGAATGAGTGTTATTTAATAAAGTTGTTTCATTAATATGAACAAATGCAAGACGACTTATGAATAATGAATACTGAAGGGGGGTTCACTATTATATTGGTAAGCCTGGAGGTGCTCCGCTGTAAGATTTTGTAGTAGTAGCAGTAGTCAGTGAGTAGAAAAACTTCCAACACAAGAATTTACTATAAAAAGCTGCAACCAGAAGTCATTTGTTTTCCAGGCGTGAGCTGTGAACTACTGACTCCAGCCGAGGCCCCGCTGAAGCCCTGCTGACTGCACTAATCATCCTCTGATTGAATTTGGGCTACTGCGCTGTGTTTTGTTCTTTTTTCCCCCCATATCTAAGCTGGTTGGCCCTCCCATAAGCAAAACCGTCCACCTGTCTTTTCTATTATCCTCCCTGCTTTTTTTTTTTTTTTCATATTGATGAAACGGACGAAATGCCACCCACCAGAAATTAAATCAGCCCCAGCATTCTGCAGTCCGAGGCTCACGATAGCCAACAGCGCGGCCCTCCTGTCGCTCTGTTCGAAGGAATCATTTAACCTCTGTGTTATCTGTCTTTTCCAGGCCCCCGGTAGAGGACATCCAGACTGTGCTTAGCCCGGTGGTGAGCTGTGGACCTCCAGGAGCTCTGCTGACCAGACCGGTCATCCTCACTATCCACCACTGTGCCGACACCGTCCAGGAAGACTGGCTCATCCAACTGAAGAACCAGCTGGCCATGGGAGAGTGGGAGGCAAGTGAGGGGTGGACGTCCCCTTTTTGTCTCAAAGATCCTCTGCTTCCAATTGGGCTGTCATTTCACTGGAGCTGCACTTTGTTTTCTAACTCCTCTGGCCACGCGGTACCTTAAAGGGATAGTTTGTATCTTTCAATATGAAGTTGTATGAGATCACATACCAACAGTGTCGTGCATCAGCAGTGACTTTTCCCCCACTGCGTCCTGTGAGCGGAGTTCCTGTCCAGTTTGGGTGTTGCAGAAAGTAGCTCCGTTTAGTTGCTGGGGTCACGGCGACAAACCGTTTTGCTTAAAAAAAAAACAATATGCGTTCAAAAGAGTAATCCATTTGCATCACGAATCGCGATCGCCCGGCACTATTTTTCCTCCCTTCCGAATACTGCGCGCACCATCATCAGCTGAAGGAGGAAGGAGGCTGAAGGAGACTGCTGGGAAGCAAGAGATGACGCGTCACAGTGGTCTCCTTTTGAGCATGTAAACGCCGTGAACCAGCTGATGATGGGGCGCGCAGTGATACGAAAGGAGGGAAAATAGTGCCAAGTGATTGTAAAGTCAGACTTTGTTTACGGCCTAAAATTCCTGATGCAAATGTATTACTCTTTTGAATGCATATTGTTGCCAGAACTCCGCTCACGGGACACAGTGGGGGAAAAGACACTGCTAATGCAATGTCATGTGAAAAAATCTGAACTATCCCTTTAAAAATATGCACCTGCGCACGATCGCAGTCGAAAATACACTCATACATCCAGCAAAAATGCAACGTACACTCATGCACACAAGCATTATCACGCTCTCCCACAAGAATGGCCCACATTAGACATACACGCAGAATGTGAGGGAGGGAGAGGACAAGAAAAGAAAAGGAAAGAATTTTTTTGGTAAACATAAAGTGCCTACAGGCTAGTAGACAAGCAGGGGGTTGAAGACTCCTATCAGAAGCAATTTGTTATGCTTCTGCCGTCCTCCTCTTCTCTCATCTTTCTTCTTATGTTTCCATCCCTCCTTTTTTCCACACTTCTCTCTCTCTCCCTCCTCCCATTTTTCTCAGCGTGAAGTCTCTACCTCAGCAATCTGTTTGTGTGCGTGTGTGTGTGTGTGCGCGCGCGTGTGACTGTGTGCACATGTGTGCCAGTGTGTATCCTTGTGTGTGGTTGTGGGTGATAAGGCTGTCTTGCAGCATCACTGTGTCTACAAGGCCCCCGTATGCTGTCTTCTGTTGCTTATCACAGCTCAACACAATGTCTCTGCACAATTAGCCATGCATAAGATTCTGTGTATGTCAGTGCGTGCGCGTGTGTGTGTAGGACTGAGGAAGAGCAAGAGAGCAAGGGAGAGGCAGAAGGGGTTGGGTGCACAGTGTAAAAAAAAAAGAAGAGGAAAATGAAAGTGGAATTTCATCAGGAGGTCGATTTGTTTTTCTCTTATTGCAGTAGAACGTCCATTTCACATCAGAAAGTTTCCCCCAAAACAGGGAAGGGAAGGTAATTTAATTCCCCTCACATCAGGGAGGTTGGGGTGGGGGTTGGGGGCAGCCACAGTTGTGATTACCAGTAATAACAGATTCATACCATATTGCTTTTCTACCCCCTTGTATCGATCCAGCTCATCTGCAGGAAAACAACGCTGCATGAACTGTGATTCAGAACTCAATACTTGTATGTTGAACACTGATCCATGCTACAGCACACTACGCAGACACACACAAGTGCACAACTAATCGAAGATTCATAACCCCCCCCCCACACACACACACACACACACACACACACACACAGTAAAAAGAAGTAAGCCTGTGCACCCTCCCTCCCTCCAGCCCCTTATGGATTTACCATAAGTCAGGTTGCTACAGAGACCGGCAAGAAATTATATGAGCAACAACAGATAATCACAGCGAGATTGGACCCACTTCACAGATGAGAGGCCCCCAAAAGTGTCATCGAACCAGTGGATTTCTTTTCAGGACGTCACACAAATGAGGAGGCACTCACCTGCATTCCAGTGTATCATGTCAAAACTAATAGAGTGGATAGTTTAACAAAACAGCATGTGTCACATTTAAGCTTAAAAATCAGTAGAATTTACACTATTATTATGGAGATAATGTAGAAAACTGCCAGATAGAGAATGTCTCTTACTTCGATCTGTGCGTGTGCCAAATATTTGAGGGCAACTGGCCCGGAATTGGCTCCTGACTTGTCGCCTTGTCACAAATGCAGTGCGAAGTTGTACGTCTTTAGCTGTGCTTTTGACAGTGTGTTTAAACATCGCTCACTCACACTCACCGGTGTAAATACTGGTGTTTGCCTCATTAGAGCAGAAGCGCTGAAGGTTTCATTTTCATCTCTGCTGTTTGTTTGACTTTTTTTTTCCTGCTTCATTTGTTCCAAGGTGATCCTTGTTTATTGGATGAGACACGTGCATTGCATATTTATTGCGCCTATACCGCAGTCACATGGATTTGAGTTGTTAAAAGGGCCAATTAAGGCATGTAAAAAATGTCTGCCTATAGGACCTGTGAAGATAAAAGACAAAAAAGGCTTTAGATTGAGCCTTCAGCAGAAGAATAGAACCAAGTATCAATAGTCACAATGCCTACACAGGCATTGGAACATAATAAGAATGATCATCATCATCATAATACTACGCAACCATTACTGCCATTTCCTTGGTTATGTTCAAATACATTCAGAGGGGAAGGGGTTAAGTCACTTTTAATTAAGTATCTCCAGATGTTTCATAGCAAAGGGAGGGAGTTATCCCCCCTAAATATTTGGAAGTTTTTATGTTTAGCAGGTGGAGGAAGTATTGAGCTCGTGCCGACAGGAGTAGCTCATCACAGCACACTGGTGTACATCAAAAGACAACCAAGTGGCAGTAAAAGATAGTGAACTATAAAACTGCAGAAACGAGTTAAAGAGGTCTGTTCTTACCGTTTAACATTGCCAAACCACACACAAGTTTTTGCATCCGCTGTGGGAGGGTTATTTGGTGAACAAACGGGTCAAACACATATTATGCTGTTATTTGCATTTTCCCCTGCAGTATCATTTTCTTAGTTCGGTCGAAAGTTTTGGCGCTTTATCAACAGTATTGTGTAAAACTCTGGCTGCCTTTGTGTAGAAGAGGCTCTCTGGCAGGAATGTTCTCGATGAAATGTGTCCCGTGTGTATTGACTGATGAATGCGGCCTTTCTATAGGACGTGGTGGTGGTCGGCGAGGAGAACTTCACCACCCCCTGCTACGTGCAGATGGACTCGGAGGCGTGTCACATCCTGACGGAGACGCTGGGGACGTACTGCCTGGTGGGCCAGTCAGTCGGCAAGGCGGCCGCCAAGAGGCTCAAGCTGGCTGTCTTTGGACCGGTCTCCTGCACAACTTTGGACTATCACATTAGGGTTTATTGTCTGGATGACACACAGGATGCACTTAAGGTAAAAAAAAAAAAAAGAATAATAAAATGTCTGCACAGCATTTATAGGCAACTTTTGTCCTGCAGTCCTGCGAGGGATTTTGTTTACTCTTTGACCACACACACACACACACACACACAAACTCTCCCCGTTCAATTGCGATCGAAGTCAAATACATTAAGGCTCAAATGGAAGGTTGTCTTGAGTCATAAATTGAAGTTTCTTCACCTCATGTCTTCTGGAAATGAGCTGCGAAGTCGTAAACAAAACAGGGTCAAGCAATGTCAGAACAGAGGATGCTTTGGAATCTAAACAATTCCATAGCACCGGAGAGACCATCTGATATGGGAGATTAACATTGGTAATTTATGCACTAAATGATAAAGTCAGAAGTTGCCGTTTGGCACACAGCCTTGCACACACGAACGCGCGGTTTCCAACATTTCAAACAAGCTATTGTAGATTTGAAAACAAAGTTCAGAGGTGGACTTCATAATGATGGAGACTTTGTGCAGTATAATTGATCAGCTGGCGTTTCAAAGAGAGAGTCTCCGCTGAGTATCTTCTGTGGAGCTGCCGTGTAGGAAGATGATGGGAAGGAGGAATTGATTATTTCGAAAAGGTTGTGGGAGGCTTCATAAGTCATACTGATAACTTATTATTCCATCAAAACATGACAGGGTTTGCGTTTTAATTTGTCCATCTGTGTGTGTTCAGTGCCTGTGTAAGCTTGAATTATCAGAATGTGTTTACTGTTATGCATACAGGTGTGTCTGCAGGGAATCATTTTCAGCCGTTTCTTTGTTGATTTACTAAAGTCAGTTGAAAAGGATGCAACAGCAAAAAAAAAAAAAAAACTCTGAACGATTCGTGCAGTGTGCTATTGCAACAGTGAAGTGCTCTTTTCTGTGGTTCACAAAATGGGCAAAGGGACATCAAAAGGACACTGCCAGATTTACACTGACTCATTTGTTCCCTTTGATGAAAATCTGAAACACAGGAAATTCCAGGTTGAGCACGTTACATCACCACTGAAACTGAAATCTACTTCTGACTTATTTAAAACAATGAAAAGCTGCCCTGACATCCAGGACAACAAAAGAAGCAAAGTGAAAGCCAGAATCTTAATATTCAGAGCTCATTTTTGCAGTAAATGCTGATGAGTGTAATACATCATCGTTGTTTTCCTAAGACAATGGACTCATTTAATTTTATAGAATTATATAAAAGGTACCATCCATTTTCCTACATCGCAAAATCAGCACCCTGACTCATGATGCATTATTAATCGAGGTTTTTACTGAGCATCTTGGCTTCTGCCTTCATTTGAGTGTCGGTAGCAGAGCTAAGCTTTGCTTAAATCCTGGGAATACAGCTCCTGAGATTTGTGATGATATCTTAATGAAAACTTTCATGTGTTTCGAGGGTGGCACGTTTCAAGGCAGCAACCCTGACAGCATTGTCTCCTATAATTATGCAAGATAAATTAAAGGCTTTGCCACCATTCTGAATGCCATGTGAGGAATAAATAGTTCAATGAGCAAGACGAGCCCAGCGCCAATTTGAACAGGAAATGTGATGCAGTCATCATTTTGTGTGTGTATGTGTGTGTGTAGGAGGTACTTCAGATGGAGACCCAGATGGGAGGGAAGCTTCTGGATGAGCCAAAGACTCTGAACTTTAAAGACAGCACACATAATCTGAGACTGTCAATCCACGATGTGCCACACACACACTGGAAGAGCAAGCTCATCGCAAAGTATCAGGTGAGAGAAACTTCTACACGCACACGCATCATATATACACTTACATTAAAAGTCAATCATGGCTAAGGCTTTATTGAGCTTTGCCGCAGCAGCCGGCTCAGTGTTCTGTGGGTTGATAAAGAGTACATTAAACAATTATTCACACCATCGTACCAATGTGAAAGTTACTTAAAAACCTTTGTAAAGGGCGCAGCCGCCGTAAAGTACGCGTTTATACCTCAGTCAGAGACACAGGAAATTGCTACAGTAACACATTCATCCCGTCCTCTAGGAAATCCCGTTCTACCAGGTGTGGAGCGGCAGCCAGAGAACTCTTCACTGCACCTTCACCCTGGAGAGACTGAGCTCGGCCATCACGGATATCAGCTGCAAGTTGTGTGTGCGACAAGTGGAGGGAGAGGGACAGATCTTTCAGCTCAGCAACACACTGGAGGAGGTGCGTCCACGAGAATGCAATTAGTACGCAATTACCTCAAGAAGGCCGTGGATGACGATCCTCGCCCACGCTTACACAGTAACAATGAAAAACTGAACTTCTTTCGACATCCCTCAACTAACTTTGAGTTGTTTAAGGTCTCGGAGTCACTAAGATTTTTTCTGGATGTGTCACAGTCAGGGTTCACGCCATGGTTCTGTGACTGTTCAATCATTCATACTGAGGCTAGAGGTCACATAACATGACTGGAATAACTCGCCTTTGATTTTACTCACCCATGTAACCACAAAGGCACTCGGCGACTGCAGTTGTGTGCATGCGTGTATCACCATCCCTGTGGGAAGCAATTTGACTTTCCAGCCATCCTAGTGGAAGCTTTTTTGCACAAGAAAAGAATGTTTCTTCTCACTTTCCTACAGATAGTAGAGACTTCTGTGTGTGAACTGTTTTGGTCAGGTTTGATTTATTTTTATTTTCATAATAAGGTAAATGGGCTCTACTACCAGATTCAAAGTCAAAGCACTTTTACATGCATTCCTAGTGCTTCATTTACGCTTTCACACTCATATTCACCTATTAAGAGTTCACCATCTTTCTCAAGGGTATTTATATTTGAATATTCTTGGCTGGAACAGTAACTTTCCAATTACTAGCCTGCAAAATAATATCTATTACGTCAGTATGGAAGCAGCAGGGGTTGCACTTATTCCCTTGTAAGAACAGGACGACATTGAGGGTCATTTTGTAAAGTCTGAGATACTTCTCCTTTGAATATTATAGTACTTTGAACCTATTATTGTAAACATTAACGCTGGTGCCACGTTCAGCCTGTCCTCTTGTCTGCCAAGAGACAACAATCTTTCTCCACCCTCCCTTTTATATTCTACTCCTCTCTGCTATCCAGCCCATCACTGTTGTCTAATGCTATTAAATCCCACAGTTATCGACTGCTTTGAGGCAGGAACTCTTAAATGCCCTTTTTTTGTTTAGTGTTTTAATTCTCTGTGACCGGAGCATCTAAAGACATTTGAGACCAAAGTTTCCAGGGCTTTCACTTTTCAGTTTCCTCAAATCATAGTGCGTTGTGTTTTATGCTCAGTTTTGTTCAAGCTTTTAGATGTATGAGTGATCTTGGTATAAAGGCCAGATAACCGCATCATTGCTCGCCCCATAGTGAGGTGGAGCAGATGCTCCAGTCACAGCAAGTGACTGCGCGCCGTAATGTCGCAGCTCTGCCTTTCAATCGAGGACCATAATGAACAATAACCATGTAATGACAAGTGACGGAGCATCTCTCCATTATGTTGTGGAGAGCGTTACTATAATCGGCCCGTGCTTTAAAGCTCTCCGAAAGTACGGCACAACCCACTAATTAACTGTTTGGGATCAGACGGGAATGCATAAAGTTTTTGCCAGGCAACACTAAACATATCGTGAGGACGTGCAAGTGGACCCCTGGGGAAATATTTGGGGGCTCAACTGTGGCATGCGTCGCCTCATAGATGCGTGGTGTGTTACGCCGGGAGTGTTGTTGGAAGGCGAGGCTGTCAGACTGTGTGCTTGTGGAGATTTTGACAAGTTACCAGACGTGCATTTGTAGTCCTTTGAGAGAGCTACAGTCTCGCTACCTTCACTGCCACAGAGGAGGAATACATCTCACGCCCAAACACAGTCATAACATATAGAATAGACCTTGGAATCTATGTTAACACAGTCTGATGTGACAGAATTCATCCGGGGTGGAACCTCAGTGCAGACATACAGGCTGGCTTTGAGGAGAATACGTGCATTGGTAACAAAATCACCTGCAGTGACAGACAATCTATGGAATTAAATGCATTTGCATAGTGCCTCGAAGTGTTTTGTTAAGATGTATTCCACTTTGAATAGTCTGCACCTCGCCTTACGGAATAATTACAATGATCAGTAATTAGAGCTAAGTAGCTGAAGCGATATTCAGGGAGTCTTTGTGTGTATGTGCATTAAGGAAAATGCTTTAGACCCTCAACCGCCAACAATAGGACGTGAAGCAGGTATAGCATTTATTATTTCAGCAAAAGAGAGATGTTCCTTTGCATCAATCATTCAATCTCCAGGAGCAGAGAGCTTTCTGCTGTAAATTGGGGCTAAGTAGACGCGGTAAATAGTAATCATTCACATCAACAGTGGCAGTTGTTGTTTCTCTCTGCCAAGCGACTGTCATTAGGCTGCTGCCTCCTCTCAGCCCAAGAGTGCTAGATTAATGGGATGAAAGTTTCCAGAGAGATGGCGAACGACCGTGAGAGGAGAGAAAGAGCGCTTGGACGCAGACCCCCCCCCCCTTTGTTTGTTTCACTCTTGTATTAATTAGGATAGTCATCCGTAATTGGCCACAACAAAAGCAAGCAGCAGAGACGAGCAGAACCTTTGGCAGAAGGACCGATAGAGAGCTGTTCTGGATGGAATTACTGCAGGACTGGGTTTTATCGAGACGAGATTACTGCATGTCCATCACTGTTTTCTGTCGTTGTCACTGCAGAAATTAAAGCGCATTGACTAAAACAAAGCATTTGTCTTTTTCAATTCCGACCATTCTTTTTTTAATGTCTCTCTTACCAGGAGCTCCAGTGCATAGACACGTCCCTCATGGACCCTGCCAGTAATATCACCACCCTAGTGGGGCCCAACGCCTTTCGCATCCCCCTCTCAATCAGACAGAAGCTATGCGGTAGTCTGGATGCACCACAGACGAGAGGCAACGACTGGAGGATGCTGGCCCGCAAACTCAACCTCGACAGGTGACACACACACTCAGACGCAAACATCTTTATTGTATTTCCTAAGCTGGTTTTGATTGCTTTGGACCCTCATTTAGCCTTAAAAAAAACCCCAAACAGATTCTTTAATAGGATGGTGGTTCATCAAGTTTGCTTGAAGTCGTGAAGAACAGAAAAGATTCATATGAATTCAAATGCTTTTAATTTACCACTTCGTAATCGTACACACACTCCTCTCAGATGGCATTACTGCTAATAAGAGGCTGTGGATCAAGACCTCCATCCGAAAACGTCTCGCACATGCGTGACCGCGCTCATTACTAATGTGAACATCTTTTAATCCTATGCAGTTTACAGTCTGGTCCGTGGAGGCATTCTGTCAAAACACCTGTACTGTAAACGTGAGCGCGTTCACCAGTAGCTACTGAAGCAGAGGCTGATACTGAGAGGATAATGGGGCACAAGTGCTCCTCATTGTGCCGTCAGACAGCCAGCCCCTGATGTCGTCTCTTAAAGCGGGCACGGAATATTCTTGATTAGCGGGTGAAAAACGGAGAGCTAGTGCAGCCAAATTATTGTTTACTTCCATATTTTCCGATAAAGCTACTCTTTAAAAGAAAAAAGAAAGAAAGAAAGGAGAATGATAGAATATTCAAACAAGCAATGGCAATGGCTTCATTAGAGGTTTTCAGGGTGAAACAATGAGAGAGGCTGCGAGAGGAGAAGGAGATGAGCAGGAGGAGTGATGTGCATGTGTTGTCATTTATTTTTCTCCTCCAGTGCCACAGTTTGCCAACCATACAATCAAAGGATTTGCAGAGGAACACAGAGTTTCATTTTTATCCCTACAGGACTTAATTCTGATGGATTTTCCGCCACTAAAGCGGCATTGAGATCTTCTCCACAGATGCCTCAGCATCACTTGCCCTCTGCAGCTACTGTGTTCAGTTTCTATAAAAAACAATTGTCCTTGCAGTATTGTTGCCACATATTTTGTACTCCACCACAGTCGCCTTCAAATTTCTTTGCACTGATTATCTTCACATATTTTGGGAAAGTATGCAATAACCCATCAGTGACCCCAACAATTGTCAGTGATAGGAGGCGATTTTAATATAGACAAGGGTCTTGGGAAATCACAGGGAGCCTCTATTCCAATAAAAGTCAAAGGTTTTAAAAGGAAGGTCATGCAATAAGGAAATGGCATAATTTGTCACCCTTGCACTTATGTTTGGAATTTCAATTAGCTCAGTTTTTGGTAATTTCTTATACAATTTTAGCCATGCGAAAATCCTTTGTGTCTGTTGGTAAGGCCATCATGTTGCAAAGTGAATAACCATGAAATTTTGTATATTTGACATTCATGGTCCCTGGGTGTTGATTTCCATTTCCATCATTTCATCAAGGATCTTGTCCCGCGGTGCTCCAAAACATGGTTGACATTTTCTGCCTTGTTGTGAAACATCTTGATAAGTATTGAATAGATTGCCGGGTTTTGTACAGACATTCATGAATCAGTCAGAATCAATCTTTGTGTTATTGAACTTTTTCAAAATATTAATTTGTGCAATGTTTTTGGTTTTTGATCATTTATCTGCATAACTTCCCATGGCCTCAGCTGTACTTTGTCCTCCAAGTGTTTTGTTCTCGCATGCACTTCTGATACATGAGAGTCACACCTCTAATTGCTTCTGTGCTAATTGAGCTTTGGTCAAAATATCAGCTCAAAAAGGCTTAGAACTTACTAGATGTTTACATCAGGCCACACCGGCCAAACATCAGCTACACAACTACGCAAGCGGAGAAATGTAGTATGTAAAAGTGCATTGACTTCTTTTCAGGTTTAAAAGTATATAAATACAGACCATTTACCATATACTGTTCCTAAGCCAGCATTCCTGCCTACAGTTTCGACAAAAGCATTGCAAAGTAGCTGTGATAGATTTTGTGTATTTTACTTTTGTTTAATTTTAAAACCTTTTCCAAAAGGTTGGAAAGTACACCTGAGGTGCTGGTGTAATATACCATCTAATAGCAGTAAAATTATATTTGGAAGCTCCAAGAAGAGTGACATTTAAAGGATGATTTGCAAGATAAAAACAGAGCCGTCATTTATTTGTCTTTTCTTTTTTTTTTCTTGTCCCTCGCAGGTATCTGAACTACTTTGCCACCAAGTCCAGTCCGACAGGTGTGATCCTCGATCTCTGGGAGGCGCAACACTTCCCCGATGGAGACCTAAATGAACTGGCTGCTGTGCTGGAAGAGATGGGTCGCCATGACAGTAACTTCTCCTCGATGACAATGGAGCACTGACGAAGCAACACGGTTTCCATGGCAATCCTGGAATCCGGAGACGATTACACATGTATTCTCAGCGGCTGATACATGCAGCAAGGGCAGCGAACAAATACGGTGTGAGGGTGGATAAAGAAAAGTCATCACCATGGTGATGGAGAAGCAGTTAAATACCATGTTAATCACGCCGACATGGTACCAGATCGAACCAGAAGACAGCAGTTGGAGAGACTGTGCTGGAACTGTGTGTGTATCTTTGTGTATGTGTATTTCTGCGATGTTGCAGTGTTGTTTGTGACTGGAGGAGAGATAACTTTACCTACCACAGAAGTCTGTCAGGAGCAAACACGAACAAAAACGTACACGAAACATGCCAAAAAGAAAAAGGAAAAAAAAAAGACCTTGTGTAGTGTAACATCAGTTGTTCTCTCACTGTTACTTTTTATTGAACAAAGAGAGGTGGGGGGGAGGGAACAGCATACTTTGAAAGCCTCCATAATGGAACAGAATCATAAAGAGAATCTAAACTCATTACAGAAGCGCCAGAGAAGGTAGTACATGGATGGCAGTCAGTACGAGAGGATACTATTTAAAGAGACCAGAGTAAACAGAAAGTAGCTTAAATGATTTTGTTTTTAAAGGGATGGAATGAAATGAAACAATGGTAGTGCCAGCAGGTGATGATCTGGAAGTGCAGGATGGAAAACTGATAATGAGAGGAGGAGATTAATTAGTGATCCCATTTTCTTCGGTGAGCCTTGGCTGTACGCTTGTTGCTCGTACAGTTTATATAGTTTCCTAGGGAACGCTTTACGTATTCTGTTTGTCCATATGTGTGGATCATTTCCTGCTAACAGAATTTGCTACACGGTGACTGACCAGAAACAAGCCCAGAACAAAAGGCCTCCCTCGGCTGAGATCATGATCGTGATTGATATTGAAATTTAGGTTTTCAGGAAATCAAAACCAGCTCACACCTTCAACTTGTGCCTCTTATTTTCCTTACAGAAATCCAGTCCAAAGATGAGAATAGTCCTAGTGGAAACAGGTTAGGCTGATTTTGTACGGTGTTTCTAAAATGATATTTTGA
>CAESWR010000148.1:181388-193223 GCA_903171835.1 Mullus surmuletus | reverse complement strand
TCCCACTTTCCTCATCGCTTTGGCCGCCTTTGACTTTGTGACAATGTCATGATATCACTATCTCTGAAATCCTGCGTGCTGTGACACCGTCGGTCACGCTTCTTGGCCCTGTCTCTATCACTGTCACCTGCCAAGTCGTGTAAAAGTATCTCCTAAAAAAAAATCGTTCTTGTGTTTCACCAGAGAAAAAGAGATTCTGAGGGACGAGAGCGGAACAGAATGGGAACTTACGAGGTGGTTTGAGGGGCGGCAGCGTGGGGTGCAGGTTTCTGTTGCAGTAATCCTGATCGGTGCAGCAGTCTAACGATCGCCTCTGATGTGAGCTCCATGTGTCCTGCAAAACAGAAACACGGTGTTGTTTGTGTTTTATTTTTTTAAAGACTGGAATAATGAAGAACACTGAAAGAGATGGTTCACCCAAACATAAAAATGGATGTAGGTGATAGGGGTGTCCCAACACAACTTTTTCACTTCTGATATGATACTGATATTGCAGCCTTGAGTATTGGCTGATATTGATACATACTTTTATTCCTTATTTGTATTATGCAATGTCAGAAAAGGCTTGATCAAGTGATATTACTCAAACATAGAACAATGGTCAGCAATAGCAGGTATGAGGAAAAACGGATCCATTTATTATTAACCAACCGGCTATAAACATTTTAACCCTAAACATAAGATTATTCTACAATTAATTAGTATGAATAAGAAATAAATTAGATGACACTGAAATATAACCAAAATAAATCAGATGAAAACAAAAAATCATATTTTCAAAGTGCAAAATAACCACTAGTTTAACTTAAATATAAGCATATTCTACTGCAAGTGCTGGAGCGGATTCTGGAATCGACTGCTTGTATCGGAGTGCTTGTATAGAAGATTTTAGATGCAGGCCGATATAATCCGATACTTCTTTATATATATATCGGACCAAGATCCAATATCAATATCGGATTGGGACACCCCTAGTAGGTGACATTGTGCACAACACCCCCCTTTTGTACAAAGAATTAAAAAATACAAACTGACTCCACAACATGGAATTTGGCTGCAAAACTTTTTACCTCTAAAATGTATTTTGTTCACTCGACAAGGTCAGATCTTCCTCCATGGGTTATAGAGAATTAATTAGTGGATTTTCATCGAACGATCCCTTTAGGCAACCTACAATAGTTCACTTATGTACTCACTCTGCACTGAAACTCTGACCCGACCAGCCCCAGACAACCAGCAGTCTGGACCAGCACCCCTCCCTCCTCCTCCACCATGGTAAAACAGTAGCCGTCCGTCCTGGAAAACAAGATTTCCGTACGCTTAATAAAGAAAACTCATCATCATCATCATCATCATCATTTGTAGTAGCGGTTGTGTCGTGAGTGGGTTCTTCGTCCCTCCAATCTTACTTGCAGGTGTTGTTGGTGGAGTCATCTGGACAGTGGTGATAGCAGTGGCACGACAGTAGTCTTCGTGTGGACAAGGCGGGAGCCGTGCTGCCACTGTTCTCCTTCCCACTCTCGACTGCCTCCTTACTGGACGCTCTTAGTAACATGCTGTCCAAAATGTTGCCTGTGAAGCAGGGAAAAGGGACAATTCAAAGACAGGCCTGTACAAGTATACACATACGCAACAATAACAAGAATAAAATAGGCATTTTAAAATCTGTTCTTGCATTAGAGGACACCGCTGAAACGTTACGTCTATGTGCATTGTTGAAGGACGCACATCAAATGACCCGAAGCTCTGCCTCCAGCTGCAGGTTTGTATGTCTAAGTTCCCTTGGGGGAGAGGTTTTATATCAGCAACCCCCCAACCCCCCAACTTCTGCCTTGCTAGTGTAACCTTGGAGGGTGTGACAGGGCCAGAGCCAAGTCGGCACATATGTGTGCATATTGTAGTGAAACAAACACTGAATCCGCTTCGCAAATCAGCTAAATCTGATACACATGAGCTTAAAAACAAAAACTATGAAGCATATACGGAAGAAAATACGGAAACGTTGAGCTTGAAGACCTGATACTGTGCAATGTGTTCGCTTGCGGCAGATGTTTTTTCACTCTTACCAGCGATACAGCTCCAAAGAACTAGAACGAAGCTCTTGTATTCCCCACTTATCCGATTTCAAAAGGGCACCTGTTTGTCACTTGAGGGGAAAAAAGGGATCACGGAAGTGTCTTTCCTTCTGGCTTTTAGGATTTTCATTCATTCCAGCATGATCATTGGGACCAGATGCTTAACAGCTGCAAGTGGAGATGGTCCAAAATAAGCATGAGCTCTTTTTCCTCTCTGAAATGAACTACAAGCAGATACCGAATCCGCTCTCCTCCTCTTTCAGGCTCGCTTTGGGTTACTTTTGCAGCAGATGCCTGTCCCACGGAACAAATCCACACATGTGAATGGTCACATCTTTGTAGTTTAAAAACAAATTCTCAACATCATACTGATACCCGCACGTGATTAAAATGCCAGCCTTCAAATACAATATTAAGCGAAATATACCCAATTTTAAGTATTTGCAAGATAAAACACTTCAGCACCTTCAGTCTCACACTTGCACAAATGCTTGTTGTTGTTGTTGAGGGTGTAAAAATTGATTCTCCTGAAGAGTTCGCCGAGTCTGTGAGAAATGTTCGACGTCTGGATGCCAGCATTTAATGTCATGTCTCCCAGTCTAACTGTTGAAACAAATTTAGCCATACAATGAGTCTTAGCGAGTATGGCCACTTCATTGAATTTCTTCTTTTTTTTTTTCAAACACTTACCACACTGAATTAATGTCTGTCTGGTGTATAACAGTACACATCTAGAATAAAAAGAGCACTCTCAGAGATTCTGGAAGTGGATGATTACTTCAAATGAGGGACCAAACCATGTCTGCTGTGATATAAAATCTTGCTGGGACAACATAAGACACTGAGGGACAGTCCTAACCCTGGTCAGACTCCCATGTGTTCAAATCAAATTAATCAAAGTATTTTACTGAATCAGACAGTGCAATGTGTCCAAACCAGTTTAGTGGTGTGTATATATAGTGAGGACATGCGAGGGGCATTTCACATTCAAATGGAAGAGCAGGTTTAAAGGCCTCAGGAAACTGTGCGGAACATCCACTGCGAGCGGGGAGGGTTTATAACGCGCTCATCATAGAAAGATTGATATCTGCACAGGACCTAATCTGAAAAACAAATTGGATTAGACGGAAACTTTCAAATGTGCCGTATATTCTCAGGGTGGTTATGCGCTGTCAGTCAAACGTCAGATAAGTGGGTGGTATCTTCTCTTTCATCTGGGCTCAACTGTCTTTCACAAAACATCAAAGGACTTCCTCTAAGGATACATGGTTAAACCCGGCTAATGGACTGAAACGCTGCGGCCGCGCGTAAGCCCGAGGACATATCTCCCGTGATTGATTTAGCAGTTTTCAATCACCTTTTTTTGGGGGCTTTGTTGCCTCGTCTTCTCCAGCTGACTGTCGACTAAGTGGTCTTAACTACGGCGACACTGAACAGCCCGTCATACTGATGCTGTTAAGAGAAATCTGAAGGTCAGATCAGCATATAATTGGGTGTTTTAAGAGTTATGATCCAGGAAGGGACGGGGCTGTCTGTCCACTTCGGTCACGGTGACTGTGATAGATGTGAGCACACTGACAATTAAAGAGGCCCTGCTGATATGCGAGTTGACATTCGTTTTTCAAAGCCTGGCGGCACAAAGTCCCTCTTTCATCACGTGTGAGCTGGTCTCATATCTTTACCTCATTTAAAAGGACGTGAAACAACGAAAGTCCCACAAACAGCATCTTGATACAGCCTTTCATGAGAATATCGATTAAAAAGAAACAACACTTTCAAATTCTTACAAACAAGCAGCTCATGTTCCAATCGAGCCTCTCTAAATGTCTCTCTTGTACAAACTGATAATGTGCTGACAATACTGCCGGAGAGGGACGGTGGGGTTTAAAGGGGTCACATTAACAATTGACCGATTTGAGAGAAAGGGAGCGAGGAAGAGTAGGAGGGGGGGAGAAGAAAGAGGGATTAACAAACGAGAAGTGACAGAGCTGCGGGGAACTGGTGGGTAGTTTAGCGGCACACAGAGGGGACAGAGCAGAGGCCAGTGGCCTTTTCCACCCTTTCTCTCACTCCTTCTCCCTCTCTTTCGCTCCCTTTCCCCGCCGTTCGCCCGCTCCTACAAGCTCTCGCCTCCTCCGGCCCTCCTGCGCACACAGGCCTTTAATAAACGTCACGGCCTTTTCATCTTGCCTCTGTTAAACCCCTCTCTTTTCTTCCTTGCTCTTTCTCCACCGCCCTCACACAAAATTCTCTTCTTTTGCCTCCTTTTTTCCCCGTCGACCTCGACCGCCGCCTCTCCCTCTTCCCTCCTCCTCCTTGTGCGAGTCGGGCGGACGGTCATGTGAGGTGCTACTGTGCTGTTGACAAAACACAAAAGCTTTCACTCCCCCCTGTGCACCTGGGACGCTTCCTGCCCTCCATGGACGCAAATCGGTATAATGTGCGAGATTGTGCATGTGAGAAAAGACTGCATAGGGGAGAGAAATAGGAAAAAGGAAGAAACTATCAGAGATCGCTATTCGTCCATGCAAAGGGAGGGAAAAAAACAACAACCCGTAATTAAGCTGCCTTACCTTCCTAGAATGACTGGCTTCCTGCTAATATGCCATTTCTGTCAGCAAATGCACCTTTTCAGTGAGCTGCCGTTAATTATGACACTTGATAACAACTTATCAGTGGAATGTCTTTATCCAAACGCCGTGATAAAGGCTGCGTAACGGCTCCCTGCTATCTCATGACTCTCCTCAAGCAAATCTCAGGCGAGTCACTCAAGGTCATGTATCAATGCATCTCCCTAAACTAACTGATAAAGTTATCACACTCTATCCACATTTTTCATCTGTTCTTCCACTCGAACAACAAAGTACTGAACACTTTGGATGCAGATTGATGATTTTTTTTTTTCCCACTGGCTGTTTTTTTTGGATGAGCTTTTCACATCTGTATGTGGGAGGGAGAGGAAGTTCAAATACTCTACATGAAGGCTTTCACCTTGCATGTTCTGTGAGAAAAAAAAATCTGATTGAGAACACAGATTATAGTTGGTGAAAAGGTTGTACAGCCTGTTTCTCAGAGCTTTGCAACACGAATGTCAAAAACCTGCTGCAAGTTAAGGAACGGGCACGAATCTGTCCGATTATTCCAGCCACTCTCCGCTGACACAATAATTGTTTCAAGCTCTTTCACCAAAAAAGCCTTTCAGACGCCATTATGGGCTTTCAGGTCTCCCCTATAGGCTTTTTTTTTCAGGGCTTGATGGCAGGATATAGGGGCCACTGTCAACACGCAATTAACAACTGTGGCCCCCACAAACCCCCCAAAAAGCTTTAAGGCCCCCTTTCAACAGATGCTGCTTTGTACAAACGGAAACCCCTCAAAAAAAGAAAGAAAGAAAGAGAGAAAGATGAAGACAGATATTTAGATTGACGGAGGGGATAGAGGTGAGGGGAAGGGATATGGAGCATGAGATGGGAAAGATGGGAAAGAAAAGACAAATGGAAGTAAAGATGGTGGAGAGAGAGCGCGCGTTCATTAGTCATCCCGGCCGTGTCAAACAAGGTCTACCAGAAAAGCCCTTTCACCGAGCCCGTGTAAACACTGCCCGCCTCTCCCTTCCACTTAAGACACACTCATTTGACAACGGTGCTCCCCTTCCCCCTCCCCCTTCTTCCCCTCCCCTCTCCCCTAAGTAGCAGTTCATCTTCTCGGTGTTTGACAGTGCCGTCTGAACACCGGGAAGAAACATGGAAGGTGAAAGATTCTTTTCTCCCGCTTGCTCTCCGTTGTGGATTTTTTTTTTCTCTTTGCTTTTGTTCAGCTCCCGCTCTTATTTCCACCTTTGTGTCGACACGGAGATGAGCCGAGGTGTCAATGTGTAGAGGAATGTGTTAATGAACCTGGTGAGCTTTGCAACTAGGGCTGTTGTGATATAACAGTATAGACAATAATTGTGCTATCAAAAATTAAAATTCAATATTGTGTTAAAGATGTGGTAATCGTGTAATATGATAATACCTGTTTTCTTCCGCTCTGCTAGCTCCTAGCTATTGAGTGTAATTGCACTTTTTGTATGCAGTTGTACAGTTATTGTTTGTCTCTATACCACCTTAAACAGGTATTTTGATTTTAGTTAATCTGCCAAGAGAAAAAAAAATCCTATCATCAATCATTTCCTTGATTTAGAAACATGACATAATTTAAAGGTGCAGGATGATATTTGCCCCAGATCTTTATGATAGTGACGGCGCAGTGTCCATAAATATCAGAGATCCTATTTGTAGATGATGAAAATGTGAACTGACCTGTCTCTTGTGGCGTTTTCAGTGCTAAAAAATGGTGTTTTTGCCAGTTGGAAAAATCATATTTGAGCCAGAAGGATTAAAAAACCTGTCTTAATTTGATCCAAGGTAAATAAGCAAAGTGGCAGTAAATTATGGCATACTTGAAAAATCTGGCATTAACAGGAAAAAAAATTGCACTGATGCCTTTTCTTTAAGAAATTGACAAGATGAAAATGAGTACAAAAAAGTTTTTGATAATTGCCCATTTTCAAGACTTGCTGGGGCGGCATTCATCCCGTCTGTCCTCCAACATCATCATCAACAGCTCTTTAAACATTCCTTCATGATGCCACTCTGATGAATGATGCAGTAATGAGCCAGTGCCAGTCTTTGGTTATACAGCTGTCATCTGCCAGGTTTATGCTGCGACCAGCGTGTGTGTGTGTGAGTGTGTGTTTGTCCGTTTTTATGGGGATGAGTGACAGGTACACAAGCATTCATCCCAGACGGCCCTCAGCGTCCCCTCGGAGGAATACAAGGAAATGATGAAACGGTCCTTTAAGGAGGTGTGAGAGAGGGAGGCCAAGAATGGAGAGAAAGGAGACCAGCTGGTCTCTTCATCAAAAGCTCCTTTGCTCCTTCTCACGGCCATCTGCAAGCTCCTTCCCATCACAAAAACAGCCCACATCAATTCACAGACAGCGGGCATCCGGCTGGATCAGCGGGCTGCCGCTGTGCACTGTACGGACTTGTGATACAAGTGGTTAAAAACTGGCTAATAAACTGCTTTAACTATATGCCCAACACCTGAAACTGCTTTGTCATGAAGATAAAAATAAAATCCACAGACACTGAAGTAATAAACAAGCATGGTTTTCCTTGTAACACATCACAGCAACGACAGATTTACAGCACTAAAACTGGAATTCCTACTTATCTTAGATTGCAATCTCCCTCAAAACATACAAACAGGTACATTACATCCGTCACACTGACCTGTCATCTCAAATATAAAGCCTGTACGCAGAGCCGCTTAATCCGGCTATAACTGAGAATGTCTGACGCAAAAGTTCAAAACACATCGAGAGTTCATGCACTTCAGAATTTATGCAAAGAAGATGGATAATGTCCTCCTACGTGTCTTTTCAAATAACTCCGGCAGATGACTAATGAAGCTGCGAGAAGCATCTCCTGCAGAACCTTCTGAGCAGCTGCTCCTTTATTCCGGCAGACAGATGTTAACGCCACAAAGGAATGCTTCGCCATATGCAAGGGTGCACGCAGAGCAACACAGCCGCGTCGAGCCCGACACCCTATCGATATACGGGGGTTCTCATTGAAAACTGCGAAGGAAAAGTGAAATAAAAAGCTTTAAAAACAAAAAGGAAGCTATTCAGGGTTGTATCAGTCGGATGTGACTTTGTTTGTTTCCTCGTGCCTCCCGTGGCTTCGTTAAAACTTGCTAATAGCACGAAAACAGCCGTCGGCGAACAAACTGTCACTGATTCACAATGAACTGCTGATGAACTTCCATCGCTTAGTTCCTTCGGCGGCTCGGTGGGAGTCCCCTCGTCTGAGAGAGGGTGAAGAGCCTCGCGCTAACACGACGATCTCTAAATTATTCTCGCCACTGGCCACTAATCAGGCGTGGTTTCTCAAGGCAAAGTGTGTGTTTGCAATCCACCGACGCATGGCCTTCGGGTTTGGCGTGTCGGCTGCTCGGCCCTCTGCAGCCCATCGCCTCCTGACAATGATTCTCTTGTTCGGTATAACCCTCTGAAATCTCCGACTCAAGATACAGAGGAAACAATAACTAATTATCAAAGACTCCATCGGCAGCAGGACCAGCTGTCACACTAAAAAATTCTCCTCTAATTAGAAGAGCCAAAAGCGACTCTATCCAGGCACGCATGTATACGTGGCATAATCTGTTTTTGTCACAACAAACTTAGAATGCAATGTGCGCCCATCGCTGACAATAAACTGTGCTGGATCTCAATGCACACATGCAAACTGAGCTGCTATTTTTACCGTATTGGATATGCTATTCCCGTGATATCATCATGTGACACATTGTTCCATCATGGTGGTATGCAAAAATCACGCCGATAAAACAATAGCCACACACACTCGCCAAGCCAATAGCTGGCGGCGGAGCATATAACAACCCCGAGTTTAGAATGTAAAGAATGCGACTTGTGCTCCCACAGTCTGCATATAACGGAGCAATTAAAACACACACGCAAACACACGCTCAAGGATACACTTACAAACACTAGTGTTTGTACTGTGAAAGGGACTGACAGGTTTTTGGGGGGGGATGCAACTGGTCAAGACATAGATCAGTGAAGTTTTAAAGGTTTATGACATTTTTTTTTAAACACACAATAGGTATTATGACAATATCCTATATTCTTAATAATGATAAATAACTGTCATCTCGATTTGTTTTAGAATTACAGAGTACACATTTATGAAACACTTTTCCTCACACACCAATAACTGTAATCACGCCGCCAATCGGTCGCTCTCTCGCTGAAACATGAAGTACTCACGCAAACACTGCTTTTGCTCATCTCGGTCTGAGGAATCACCGCCACTTCAAGCACTCGTCTCCTAAAACGATTTCTTCAAATAAATACTCCACACAAACTTTTAAATACGAGTCGCACTGTAGGCACAGAAGGGGGAAGGAGCGCCGTGAAAGAAGAAGGATGAACCAAATTATCCGGAATAAACTGATTGGGAAGTAGACACTAGAGGGTCTCCTGTCAGTCTGGCATTTAAATTAACCCCAATGTGCGATGTGGAAACCAGCCAACAAGATTTACTTTGTTTTTGTCCGCATGCCCACAAATAGTTTGGTTATCTTGAATGCTCAGATTAAGATAAATTGTTTACGTAGATCGCAGTAACCCGGTTTACACAGTAACCCAGGTCAGGCTGTTTTCAAGGTAATTTCTGGAATGATGAGTGGTAGCACAAGCTGATAGGGAACACAAAGTTGGAAGACTTGTTTACCAGTTTTGACCGTGATGAATTGCAGAGGACCGTAACACTATCTCCTTTATTCTTGATTTTATCTGAAACAAGAAAGCTGAATCCGTGTTGCCTTGCAGATCATTTCACGCTACCCGGAGGACAAATAGCTTCTTGATAAGATGAGGGGGAGAAAAACTGGCAAAAGCTTAATATCATGCTTTGCTACCCTTGACTTTGAAATCACATCCTCTAACTGATGACAAATCTGACATAATGCAGATTTACACGATAGTGTGGATCCCCTCCACTTCCATTTTGTGGTGGAAAATTGAGTAACTGAAACAAATCTCTTGTCTCCGCATAAAAGTATTTTTTTTTTAAAGGAAAAAACACTCAAAATTGAAAATATAATCATTATCTTCTCGCCATTATGCCGTTGGAGCACGGGGTGAGATTGTTGAGTCCACAAAACACTTTGGTGGTGTTTAAGCCAAATTTAAATTGAATCCATCTTTAAACAGTTTGCAGTCATTTTTAAGTTGATAGTCAACAGAAAACAATATTGAGGCTTTAAGTCACTAATACCTACGATGCACATTGTAATTGATATGCTGATATTATCGAGTATTTCTGAAAATAAGTCATCTCTATAAACAGATTCTCTCCTCTTGACAGGGAGTAAGAGATGCTAATTCTCAAGGCTTGCTCTCCCAAAATGTGCGCTCTTTCATTTACACAATGTGCGTCCCAGTCAGAGTCAAGTCTGTAACAGCAGATTTGTCCCCGAGAGTCACACCAGCAGTCATCGCCAGGCACACACATCTGTGCCGCTATGGCTTTAGAGGCTTCTAATGTCGACAAAAAACTATAGCGGAGTGGATTCACGCTGTGGAAATGCAGCTTGATTCAGTGTCATTGAGCATGCATGTCAACCCGCACACACACACTCATAACACTGACAATGTGTAATCAGATACTGGAAACTCATCTCTCATCTATCAAAACACAGTTTGTCAGTAAGCAAACCCGCGCGCACGCATTCACGCCATGGTTCTCAAACACAATCATTTTCACAGAGGACGGAGCGCCACTGACAAGAACCTTTGGCTGAATGATTAATAAAGGAAATCTGAATCTGAGAGGCCGCAAATGAAAACGGGCAGATGTGTGTGAAGGTGAGTGCCTCTGCGTTAGTGATGGTGTTAACATTACAGCTGCCATGTGTTTATTTCCCAGAGTTCTGGTCTGTGGCGTCTCAGTCATCTCCCCGGGCTTAAACAGCCGCTTTCAGACCCTTCACAGCCCGTGCGTGCCCATACAGAGTGTGCGTGTGTGTGTGTGTGTGTGTGTGTGTGTGTGTGTGTGTGTGTGTGTGTGTGTGTGTGTGTGTGTGTGCGTGCGTGTTGTGGGAAGACATATTTGTCATTAATGTGCGGAAAATGCGCAGAGCGAGGGCGTTATCATGTGTCCGCGCTACATTCATGGCACGAACACACGCGGGCGATGTGCCTGTGTAATCGGAGTCCCCTCGCTCGTTCATGTAAGTGTGTTTACAGCTGCATGCGTCCCGCTGTCTACTCCGTGTGATTAGCTTCCCATTAACTAAGTCACATATCACCCATCACCGGCTCCAGGCCTCCTCTGCGCTATCTCACTGGACAAACATGCTGTCGGCTCGGACCGTTCACACGCACGCACGCATTGGACATCCACTTCCATCTGGACATCCATTAGGTACCTATCATAGCGTGCGATGATCGTCTCTATTGCAAAGCCATTTGGCTGAGAGTGGGCATCGCTGCATTCACAAATGACCTTAAATTACAGCCTGCGATCATTTTTCACTGTCGCGTTTGAGGTGGCAGATTGCCTCTTTCTTTCGCTTTTCAACAAATAATGTGGCGGCGCCTCGCAATCAGCCGGCAATCGCAGACTGAAAGTGCTGAAGGTAAAACAGGTTTCACAAGGGTGAAACAAAAGGCTGTTTGGCGCTCGTTTCTAACACAACGCAGTGAGTCTCGACACTCATAATTTTGCTGTTCTGAGAGAAGCAGGAACTTTCGCCACTCCGTCATACAGAAATTGCTCTCAGGCTAGTGTGTGTGTGTGTGTGTGTGTGTGTGACTGCATGGAAAACGCTAAGCCCATGTAGTCCCAGCGCACTGCGGCTGTGACAGACGGCTTTGCTCTGTGCCGCCTCACCTGTTAGACGTCCATCACTCCATTGTCTTTGCTGCTGCAGCTCACACAGAGACCCTGACTCGGAACAATAAACACCACAAGCCAACGTCCGGGGATCAAATTTGATTACTTGCACCCCTACTTGGCTATAAACTAATAACATAAAACTGTCGGAGTGAAAAGTCTTTGTATTGGTTAAATCTTGAGCCCACTATTAGAAACTTAAGATCTCAGTTGCATCCTGAAATACTGGGCTCATTCACAATAAAATCCGCAAACATGCAATCAGATGTACAACTTCAAATGGAGTACTTTCT
>CAESWR010000148.1:168326-180822 GCA_903171835.1 Mullus surmuletus | reverse complement strand
CACTCAAACACTGAACTTGAGCAAAGGGGTGTAACGGGGCATATTCGTCGCAATACTTTGTCAACCGTGTGACGTGAGCCACCACCACATTAGCCTTTCATGGACTGGATTGTTAACCCGAGCATGTTCAGAGACTCCACGTGAAAGGCTGCGGTTTGTGACGGAACTGATCTCAGATGTTGGACATAAAAAATAAAAATCTGCAAGTTTCCTTTAGTCCAATTTGTTTCAACAAGCGCCGGCACAACACCTCACCTCTGCTTTTTAGATTCTCAGCCAGCGGATCAGTGGTACTAATGAGGTATCAGTTTCCAGCTAAAGGAACACAACACATCCTGACAGGAAGCTTTGAGATTGAGGAGCAGAAAGTGCTGCAAGCAGCACGGGAGACGCAATGAGTAAACAGAGAAACATCATCTATTTCTCTTTGAACAAAACCGCTTTTTAACTCGGGAGCATCTCAGTCAGATCTCTGCGATCTTTTTTGTCAGTGAAACAAGAAAGTACACCAGATTTTGTCATCTTTTTTTGCATTTCTTGCCTTTTCAACCACCAAATCTGCCAATTCTGTGTCCCAAAATGGAGCAAAGTTGGTGTTTTTGGGGTGATAAGATGAATCATGTGGTTTGAGAACCTACATAATGAGGATAGTTGGTGTAACACTCACGCATGCACACACACACACACACACACACACACACTCACACAGCAAAACAAAATTTGCACACAACTTTCTGAAAAAACAGAAGACTGGCGACACCGTGTCCTCATTGCTCGGAGAACGTGGTGTCGAAAAACAACATGTGCAAAGTGATTATTTTGGCTAAATACGAGGCTGGCATCTTACGCCCTTAAAAACAAAAAAGTGAACAAATCTACGGAGAGCACGGAGACTCATTAGCAGGCAGTGACAAAAGCAAAGCAACTGGCAGAGCTTTGACCGTGAAAACCGATACAGCCGTGCTTATTTCCACCAAGGACAATGAAATGTAAGCTATCACGCTCACTCCTCACTTCCCAGAACTCACATTGAAGGCTGCAGTCTGGCGTAGGTGGAAGGTCACAGAAGATCAGTGTGTGTGTGTGTGATTTATAAAAGCGCGCATAAGACTGTGCGTTCCCTCCGCTCTTGTTTCTCCTTGAAGAATAATGAACACTCCGTGCTTTATTCGTCTGCTGCAGAGACAATCGCTTTGACATGCTGCGGGGCAAGCCGTGACCTTCGCACAGACGCAGCGAAGCCCTCTGAAAACCTGTAATGACTCCGGATCACCTGTGGCTACGGGGGCAGGAAACACTAGCTGTCCCAGTCTAGACTTCCATTCAGACTATCAAACTGGGAAGAGAGGGAGCGATGGAGGGAATACAGTGAGTGAGAGGAGGATAAAATAAAGAAAGTCAGATGCAGGGTAAAAAAAATCAGCTACTTCCAGAGAACAAATATTTGCCTGTTTGGTCACGGCTGCATTTATTGCCAGGGACAATTAATCATCCTCATGTCAACCAATGAATGAGTCGGTTACTGGCCCAATCAATCACCGATGTGTCAAACCGATGAATGAGAGTGTTGCTAAAAGCAGTCTGGAGTGTTTGAGACCACTTGATGAGGAATAAAAGAACACACAGATCATGTTTTTTTCTCTAAACCTGGATACTTCGCTGTCAGTTTCGCTGTAAACCTGAACAAAAAGCTGCGTGGATTTTTGAATTTATTTTATACGACTACAATGAGTATCTGATGCACAGAAACAAGCGATCCAGACACAGAAATGTCAGGGAAGGCTTCAATAAGATCAAGAACTTAAATGTTTTCAGAGAGATTCAGCTTGGATGTGAAGTAGTGCAACTTTGACTCACTAACCTACAGGTGGCGTCGCTGGCAGCGCTTCTTTCTGCATTCTGCACCTGACACCAAATCAAAGAGTCTGCACCTTGCACGGATACGATCCAAAAAACAACGCTTGAAGTCAGACAAAAATAGAAAGAGCCGTGCGAGTAATTCTCGGTAATCCAGGGCTTGACAGTACGACTAAACAAATAGCTTTAATTCCAAAACCCAAACAGACCAAACAGGGATGACAAGTGAAGAAGCTGAAGCAGAGCCCAGTTGTCCTTCCTGGTCGTCTCCATTTACTGTGTTTAACAACATTAAACAAAAGACTTCACACAAAACTTGGTGGAGGTCCAACATCATGTCAGATTTCACATGTCTTGTTCTTTGGCAGCTGTTCTGTGGCTTCTTGAAGAGAAGCTTTTGTTAGAGTCAATCTAAAACACCCAGGATTTCTTTTTATATTTGTGCCAGTTTGGTTGCAGAGGCCTCAAGCTCACACGCTCGTGTCATTCAAATCCCTTTTCGCGTCTTGGTGCTAAAACCAACATTTGCAAGAGAAGAGGTAAAATCAAAAGGGGGGGTATCTCAGCATGGCCTCCCCCTCCTCACCCCCCTGCTGTAGGAAAGCCGACTCAACTTGCTGACAATGACAGGAAAGATGGACGAGAAAGAGGGGATGACATGCGACCAAAAGGTCAGGGGGGCGACCTCAGCGCATAACACAGTATGAGGCATGAGCTGTGGCTGGACTTTACTTCAGGGCTCCCAGCTGGAACAATCTCAGATTACTTTAAATATACCGACAATAGAAAATGAAAAAAAGACAAAAAAAATGAAGAAAAACCAAAATAACACAAACTCCAACATTAGGAACACCATCCAATGCAGCACGCACCTTCTTTTTCTAGATTCACCTAATAGTGGACGTTTCAAAATAGGTGTTCTGCGCTTTAAGCGTGGAAATGGAGGAAAAAATAAAACAGCAGAGGTGGAATAACACACACACACACACACATACATCATGGCACTAAACATAACAGACTATTAAATCTGACATCTTCTCCCGCTAACACCTCGCCAATCACACTCTGGATACCAAACATGGTCACAGACAAAGCGGGCTGATGCAGTAACAATGTCAAACCGCGACAATACACCTCTGTGACTGGATGAGAGAACCCATCCGTGGTTACATGAATGCAAGATGAATCAGGAGTAACACTTTGGAATAAAATGGAACAAAAAAAAAATCAAAAAACAAATACGAGGGCGAAAAAGGAGAAATAATACTTCTAGGTTCTAGTACTTTGAGAGGTGTTTGAAAGACAGTGATTTTGGGGGGGGAAATTCTGGTGCAACAAACTCAAAACAAAACCAGGGGTAAAAAAGGGAGAGAGAAAAGTTTTGCAAGTGACTCACCGTGTGCCAGAGCTTGCAGAGAGACCAGTCCGAGCAGCAGCAGCAGCAGAGGGCTCCGGCTCCAGAGACAGAGAGTGAGACAGCGCCACAGCCTTCCACCCCACACTGGCATGGTAGAGTCTGCCGCTGCGCTCTTCTCTTCAGTACACTCCACACCACAGGGTCTGCTTCTCACTCACTGCCCCGCCGCCTGAGTGTGTGTGTATGTATGTACCGCCGGGAGAGAGAGAGAGAGGGGAGGGGGAGGGAGGGAGAGCGGCGGGGGCAGTACCCGGCAAGCTCCTGTATATATGTGTGCGTGTGTGTGTGTGAGTGTGCGTCCACTGCAACGTGAGAAAGTCCACACCACACAAAACACACCAGTAGCGGCAGCAGCAGTTACAGTTGATTGTCCTCCAACCCGGTCTGACAGTAGCAGCCCAGCTGAGAGAGAGAGAGAAAGAGAGAGAGAGAGAAGGCAAAAAAAAGGGGGAGTTTACTTCACTTGCCTAGTAGGGAGGGCTGACCCACACACACACACACCTACACACACACACTAGGAGTGGAAAGAAAACGGGGGCAGGGAGCAGACAGGAGAAAGATGGGGTTTAGCAGGGGGAAAAAAAAAAGAAACTACTAGGAGGGTGAGGAGGATATTGAAAACAAGCCGGGGTATCTGCGGGATCCTGCGGCTTTAACAGCTCACGGAGATAAACGTTTGCACTTTTCATTTCGTGCAGGCATTCTTTGAACAAGGTGAGGGCGGAATGAGCGCGCCAAAGCTGCACATGCGCCTCTACAAATGGGGCTCTGAGCGCTGAGCGATTGGGAGATAATTGGGCAGCAAAGGGGGAAACCATCAAAGAACGAGCGAGACAAAAGATGACTTGGCAAAAAATGGTGACGACCAGCGTCCTTTAGATTATTCCATCGAGTCCGGACTTTCCTGGTTGAGAGCGTTTTGACTGGCAGAGATGTTAAACAAATGTACTGGGAGCTCTGGAATCTAGAGTAACAGTCAACAGGGCGAACACTGGCACAAGTGGCAAAGCAATTAGGAACAAGAGCCTACTTCATGTCCGCTGTTCTTTTTGATGCATGAGAGGGCCGAATCTGCATTGTACGCATATGTTCTGGCGGTTTGGAGCCAAAAGTTCATTTTAGGTTAACCGCAAATGTTCAGCAAATGGATTTTTCGCTTTTTTAGTTTATCTCGTTTCATCTCTCCATCTGAGGATTTGTTTTCAAGTACTTCCAAGAGAGCAAATTAAGACAAAAATGAGAATCTCGCCATCAGTTAATGTGGCCGTGAGAGGTTACATCACCCTGCCTGGAGCTTTTATACTCATAAATAAATGGGTTGAGACACTCTAATAGACCATTTCCTTTTCAGAGCAACCCCGTCGCCCGCGGGTGTTTGCTGTGGATCAAACCGCCCGCACACGAGACCACCGCCGCCTCTGCAATGAGAAGGGCGACAAACCGCCGCGGAAAAAAAAACGACACCCCGTTTCTCCGAAGACAAAACGGTGACAATAAATTGAAGGGGCAAACTGTTGTTGTTTTCATGTTAATCCCGCTCGTTTGTAGACGCCGCCGTTTCCATGCACTCCTTTTCTTTCTCACACTCGTTCACGTTGTTCATTAGTGACGAACAATGGGCGGCCCAGCCCCCCCCCCCCCCACCCCCCTCCGCAATGAGAGGAAAAATCACTTCATAAATAAACAGTCGTCCCCTGGTGCCACCCCCTTATTCTCGCTCCAGCTTTTCCTCGTCCATGCTCTCCCAGTTTGGCTTTAACGTACAGTAAGACAGCATTCCTGTCAACCGTGGGTCGTGTGGAAACAAGCTCAAGGTAGAACACACTCGCCTATGCTACTTTATGGGGTCACCGGCATTATTTAGCATGCCAAGACTGGCTGCCAACACTGGCTGGCCTGGCACTGAAGCAAGTTAATTAATGACTCAAGCATTGTATCCTTTCAGAAGGTATTAACATGTTCACAGTTCAGTCAGGTGGATACGCGGCGATTTCACTGTAAATTGACTTAAAATTCATCCCTACGCCACTCTCTCAAGTGTTTTCTCTTTCAGACAATCTATGGCTGTCTTTTTCTGTTTTTAAGAAGAAAGACAAAAAAAAAAGTTTGAAAAGATCTGTTTCATCCATTTCACCCGCTATCTGCTCCGTTTATGTTCTCTCTGTTGATTCTCGCACCTCTCGGAACCTTTTTGGAAACTCCAAAAACAAACCGGCTTTCTCTCCTCCGCTGCCTTTCCCACTCGTCTCCGCCAGTGAACCAGAATGTCATTTCAAGCATGTCTAACCACGGGGAGCCTTTTAAAAACGGTGACAGCATTTGCCCCCAATCCCCTCTAGCTGTGAAATGGTGTGTGTGTGCGTGCCTTTGTGTGTGTGTTTAATGTCTGCATTAATTTGCAGGGGAATGGGATATCGTATGCAGATTCAGGAGGGATGGCCCCCTTTTAAAACTATACAATACCACAATACTGTAGGCATTGTGGACTGGTGCCACACACACACACGCACATATTCACGCCCTTCCACTGAAGTCCCGCTCATGCTAGGGGGTTTGAAAGTGTCACAAGAAAAGGATGAGCAGCGATACTGAAGGAGAGACAAGACCAAAGATCAGATTAACTCAAATAGGAGAGGAACGACCATCCGCTGAGACGTTCCAAGGAAATATTTCCAAAGAAAACTGATACAACAAATGGAGATTGCGACCTTTGGGAGATAAGGCAAGGCCATAAAAGTGAAAGGACAAAAATATAACAATGCAACAATGAAAATCTGTGGATGTTTCACGTTATTCAGTATCAGTACTTTAGAGAAGCTTAAATATGTTTCAAAAATTACATTGCCTTTTTTTGTCGTATCAAATAGCCTCTTATTTCATTCACTGACAAGTAACATGTAAATAAATCAACTGTCCAGCGGAAACATTAGCAGAGTTTATCAGTTTGACATGAGCCGATAGCCTCCATGATTGACAGCCTCTCTCATCAAACGAGTTTCCTGATAAGCTACTGGAGGAGAAATGCTGCTGGTGGTAAATAATCAAACTGGCTAAAAGCCAGCCAGTCTCAGCACCAGGAATAGAAACACCAACCACGCTCAAGATTTAGACAATGCAAAGCATCTGCAAGCATCTGTTAGTATTAGCTGCAGTCAATTAAAAGAATATCACAAACACAACATAGCTATCGAGTCGATATCATTTGAACTTCTGGAGCTTCTTTTCTTTGCAATGTAAGATCTAAAGTGCATCTCCAGCTCAAAGAAAACAATGTCATTCGAACACTCATTGCTATAAATGCACTAACAAGTTCACACAGCAATATTTTAACTTTTTTTTCCTGTGAGAGAGAAGAAGGGTGCTAGGTTAAGTGGAGGAAGACCGGCTGATGCTTCCTCCAAACCCTGCATGTACCGCCGTGTTTTTTGGGGAAATCACGCACCATCTCTCTAAGGCCACATATTCCCCAAAACATATAAATGGCCTCGGCATACTTGTGGCTTCACATGCCGACATATTTGGTATTCAAATACGTTGCCTTTGCTCAGGGATTTCCATTTGTGCCCCAAGGGATTTAAAGACCACCTCACCTTTTCCTGGTTCACTTTTAGAAGCATTTATCCCACATGTGATGTGTGAACTGACTATGAGACAGGGGATTAAGTCCATTTTAGAGAAACACCTCTGTGACACAGCAGCACATCTGCTAATCCCCATCCATTCACTCCAGCGTGTCTTTATACTAACAAGCAGTTTAACATAATCTGCTCTAAGCCTGTCCATTCACTCCTGTCTTCTGGTGCATTTACATAGCAATCCTTTCTGCTTGAACGGTCTGAGGAAGGAGAGAGAGAGAGAGAGAGAGAGAGAGAGAGATAGACAGACACACACACACACCAACACACGGGTGGAGAGAAGATGTATACGAGTTGTAGATGTAAGTGTGAGTAAACGAAGGGTGAAAATGAGTTATGAGAATATTTCCGTTACCAGTTTAAATTTGTATTCTGCCTCGGGGCAACAAGGAAAATACTTTAAATTGTATTTTCCCTATAAGAAATGGGGGTAGAGAGAAAGCTTGAAGGACTTTGTGCTAAATGTTTATGCACGTTTATGAAGAAGTGAAGAGTTTGAACAGCCTTATTCAAACGTGTTCCACAGACACTGAAGACTGGTGATAGAAAGAGCAAATGAGGGACGAGGCGCTGAAGGAGGAGGGTCGATGATGGACTAGTTGGAGTGAGACTGCTGCGACCACCTTTGACCTCAACACTGATTTGCTCTTAATTGACCTTCCACCTTTGAAGGAGTAAAAAAACACCCTCTCTGCTCCATGGCATGAGAATTCCTTTCTCATACTGACAGAACCTGGAGTCAACTAGTGAAATTTAGTCTGAAAAAGTTAGTACTCATCCAGTTGCCAAACCTCATTGCTTCACTTTTGGAATTTTCGTCCCGAGTACAAAAAGCTCTCTAGTAATACGATTAATTTTGTTTGAAGCTACTGCAGAGTTAACACCAAATCGGACCAACATACAGACGCAGCTAAAGGTGTTTTCTCAAGAAGGTTCCTGGAAGTTAAAGTTCCTGGAAAAGCCGACACTTGTGCTGCTGTTGGAATATGAGCTATCAGCTGAAATAATTGTCAACAACACCACACACACATGCACTTACAGGCAGACACGCACTCACATGCGCACGAGTATGACCCCCCCCCCAACACACACACCTCAGTAGGTGTCAAGCCATTTAAAGTTAATGAAGGCCTAATGATAGAGTGGGAATGGTTTTTACAGCTTGTTATTGTCATTGTGAAACCACTCACTGTATCACTTTACAACCACCATAAAACGTTGACATGGATAGGTGTAGTCAGGGCGAGGTCCCACAAAAGCCGGGAAGGAGATTTTTGAAATCCGCCTGAGTGATCCTGATACCGTAAATATTTAAATCCCACTCAATTGCTTTACAGTGGACCTGAAATGAAGGACTAAGTTTTCCCTAAAGCCATCTGGCTAATACGATGTTTTCCGTCAGATTTCAATGGGACCGCTATCATGTTACTTCCCCCTCGGGCCTGCAGAGGGCATACGATGGAACCGCAAATTAAAGGCTCAAATTTACTTTGGGTATTTGTGGTGTCATAAATAAATTCGGAGGTAGCACATTACAAATCAAATGGAGTCACTTTAACAGATTTGTGGCTGTTTGACGCTTAGAGGGTGGCTACAACCGCGCTAAATCAATTCAGCCCCTCCCCCCCGAAGGTTCAGGTTGAAGCAAAAGGCCGATCAGTCCATTGACTGGAATGTTAAAAAGAAGAAGTCAACAGAATAAAGCGGACAGAGGAGTCGTGATAGAGGCTTTTGAGTGGGAACTAAAACACCCACCAATGAGAGAGCGCAATGTCGCACCTGCTGCCTACTTTTCTGATTCATAAATCTACAGCAGCTCACCAAATATGCGAGAATCACATTCTGAAGACGCCCACTGTGAATCCTTGTCCCCTCACAATGATGGCTTCCACCTGTTCATCCATCTGCCATGAACAAAATGAACCAAAGTAACTTTTTACGTATCCTGAACGCTGCTAATTGAATTCCTGATATGAAAGAAGTCAACTGTGATTCATTCTCGCATTTTAGAGACAGCAATAAATGTTTTCTCTGACAATGATTGTGCTAAATTGACATATTTATTTATCTCACTGATGTCCTTCAACTCTTCATTTGATTGATAAAGGTGAAGAAAAGGAAGAAAAGAAGCACCACATCTGCCATGTTTTACTTCTCTCCGAGTTTTGAATGAAATACTGGAAGCATTGCTGTCAAGGAGAATAGAAGCTTGAGGGGTTTTGGCATCAAAAAGTTCAGCAAGAGTTCAATCAGCTGCGGAGGAGGCACATGCCTGTCATGGGGTGAAATAATTACAAGACTCCAGTTTGTTGTTTTTTTTTTCTTCTTTGGGGCTGTTATGCTGAATGTTTGGGGTTACAGTGTCAGCTATGGGAGCAACATGTACAATGCAAGAGGTCTTTTACTCCTGATTGACTTTTCAAAATAATATAAAGGGAATTTACTATACAAAATCTGGCTAAAATTTGAAAATGTTGTTTAAAAAAAAAAAGTGGAGTTAAAAGACACGAGTTTAAGGACACGCTAACCCAAACAGCTTGCATTTGTGGGTGACCTCCTGTGTGGTCTGATCATGCTGTGACCATTTGGTAAAAAAACAACCAATGCCTTTTTAACGTCATGGGCTGGAAAAGCAGCCTGGGTAGCTGAACCAGTGTTTGTATGAGCTGTTAGTCTGCAAACGGTCTCAACATGGAGCAAATTATAGCGTGAAAACATTTAAAGTACAGACATATTAAAATATCAAAGGTTCCCGGTATAATTTGCAATGCTGCAGGGGTGTGATCAAAGATGTGTGCCTAACTATGTGATAACTGATTAATACATGGCAAAAAGTCCCAAAAATGTTGCACTGGAGACCCTAATTGTCACAAGGGATTTGGCATGCTGCTGGGAGGCGGGGGGCGGGCGACCTGAAGAGGGAGCTTACGCTAATAAAAGAGCTACACGTGTTTCCACGGTCAATGACAACTGTTCGGCACCGAGAATAGCGTTGCCTAATAAAACTTTTTTTTTCTATTCAACACTTCTCTCTCTCTGCTGTGCACTTGCACCTGCCACACACAATGCCTCTTTCAGTTGATTTATCGTTTTTTCTGCATGCCTGCCGAGTGTTGTGTGTTTCGGAGATTTAGTGCTATCAGCCCTCGAGATCTTTATGGCTTAGAAAACAAAACACTTCCTCAGGAAATGGGGAGAAAAAAAAAAACGCTGTATAATAGACCGACTAAAGACAGTGACAGATCTGAGGCTGGGGCTAAATATCTGAAAACGTATGCAGAGCGGTTATCGGAAAAGATAACTAATTGAATTTAATGCAATAATTGAATTATGTGCAGACAGAACATCGAGTGGCAAAAAGGAAAGCTGCATGGGGACAAACGAGAGCAGAGGAGAGAAGGCCCCATTATGGTGGTCGTCGGGGCCAAAGAGAGCCGGGTGACACGGAGGGCAGGACGCTGACCTACAAGCTGCCTCTCACCCTCTCACACCTGCGCGAACACATGCAACGCTTGGACACACCAACATGTACACACACACACTTGCGCGCTTCAGTTATTCACACATCATTGCCCACGACACCGGCTCCTCCGGAGCTGCCAAAAGGCCACCGTTTGACCAAGCGATAATACCATCTGTTAGACAAAACACTGCCGCTTTGTGATGGCTCTTCCTCATAGACTTTACCAAACAAGCAGATTCATACTTCCAGCGTGGAGAAAGGAACTCTATTTTGTTTTCTTTTTTTTCTTCCTCAATGGTGGACTTCAAAGGAGAGCTATGTGAGAGAGGTGAAAGGTGAGAACATGGTTTGATTGAAGCGGGCACACTGGAGGAAATGAGGGATAAGAAGAGAGGAAAAGGCAAAGAAACCGAGGCCAAATAGAAAAGGAAAATGTGTGTGATTTGAGTGAGTGTTGATTTGCTCTAAAAAATCCAAATTTGAAAGAATCATCTTTTACTGTTTATTCTTATTACGTTTGATTCATTCACCAGATTCTTTATTGGATTTGGAGGCACAAAATAAGCATGACAAATTCAAATTCATTGAGTTTAAATGCACTTGCTGCTGGCAGTGTTCTGTTGGCAGGAGCCTCTCTTTGTTTGCCGCCCGATCTCGCTGGAGAACGAGGAGTAAACGCATATCGGGCAGCAGAAAGGCGGCATCCCACGGTGCACTTAGCGTCTTCGATGACCCCTTGTAGAATGTACAGCTTAAGTTTCTGACGTTAACAGAGGCAGACAGGAAGGAGGGACACCGGGGCACGGGGAGGGCGCACAGAGCCGGGCAGGAGTTGAGAGGGATGGGGGAGGTGATGGGAGCAAAGCAGGGTGTTGGAAGAGTGGTGGTGGGGCATGAGGGTCTACTCGGGGTGAGTGGCGCAGTGGGATAAGAGCGTGGGGAGTTCATGCCCCCGCCAGGCCCTTTTCGCACTGCATAAACAAAGAGATTACAGTGAGAAGGGGCTCGGCCCCTGCTAACAAGCAGAGACACACACGCACCCACACACGCACATGCACGCACGCCCAAATACACACACACATAGACTCACGCAGACACAAGCATATTACGATATAAATGCACACAGAATCAAGGACGAGCTTGTGCAAACCGACGTGCTTGCGCAAACACAACACGAACACAATAAACCGACACACACAACTAACAAGACGCATCACAACATAGTGGCGCCACCTGTCTCCTCTTCAGCAATTAATGAGCTCCCGGCTCCCGGGATGCTACAACGAGGTGGCAATTAGCAGGGGAAAGAAAGGGGGGAGTCATGAAATGAGGGAGAGAACAGAGGGGTGTGGGGGCTTGGTGAGGGGGAAAAGGGGGCTAGGAGAGGAGAGAACGTAGGGACAGAGAGGAGAGCGGTGGATAAAAATAGAGAAATTCTGAAATATAAGGAAAAATGACAGATGAGAAGAAGCTGGAAAACTGGGCAGAGTGCAGCAGAGGGGAGCCATCGAAATGATCGCTGGCTGATTTAGATATAAGGGTGGTGCTCGTTTATTATGTTTTAAAGATGAAGTGGAATATAAGTCGAGAAGTTCACTGTTAAAGCACATTGCCACATTTCTTCGCCTAAAAAGCCATATGCTTAAATAGTCCAGCAGGGGGAACGTGCTAAAACAATTTAAAGAGGTGTAAAGTTTTTCAGGTGTCATCACATAATCATGCAGCATTCTGACATTTCCCTTCGTTTGTCCAGCTTGTGGGACTCCTGTTCATCTGCATTTGTCACGATCTGTCTGTCATCCCAGTCAACCGTAGTTTCCTGTTTCTTTCTCGCTCTTCTTATGCACATGCACACACAAATTCTTTTGTTTGCCACCTGATAACAGGCAGTCATTCATACCACCTCTCAACCCCTGTGACCCCTGAACCCTCAGACCTATATACGGAACAAGAACTGAGAGCCCGCTCACACATTTGCTGACAGTGATGGCTCTCCGCCTCACACCAACATTCATAGACAAGGTGTTCTACTAACTTTAGAGAAAGAAAACTGGGGAAAAAAGTAAGAATTAGGGCAGGTCCTTTACAAATATAAATACAAATACAATACAAATATGTATTTTT
>CAESWR010000148.1:155710-168292 GCA_903171835.1 Mullus surmuletus | reverse complement strand
AAAAAAAAAACAGCCGTACAAATAATATTAATTACAATTTTGTTTGCATATTTGCAAATGTGGAAAAGACAGCATTATGCAGTTTTATATTTTAATTACTTGTATTTGGAGTCAAGAGATTGAGAACTAAGACCTGAGAACAAACTAACTTGATACGCTAACAACAAAAGACAGACCAAAAGAAACAGACACAAAGCGCACACAGACTCGTGTGTACCTGTCCATGCTATACAACCATTCCCGTGTCCAAAGACACACATACACACACAGGGCAGGTGTAGGGTCAGTGTTAGGGTCAGTAGCCTCGGTTCAGCTCCCAAATATAGAGCATCCTCTATGTGAGGATCCTTATGTTCAGTACAGCTTCTCAGATGACCACCATGGACCCTTTATGTACTCAGAGAAACACACATACCAAACACACAAAACATGCATTCATTCATGCGTGCACTTGCATGCAAACAGATCCAACGGCCACAAGCATCGGCTGTAAGACGTATTATATGTAAATGTGTGAATCAAGGGATGGGAAATCCAAGAAAATTGTCCAAAGGACGTCCGCACAGAGTTACACACTGTTTGTACTGACAAGTCATTAAGATCTCTATCATGCTGTTATCTGCAAACATGAACGCTCATTTCCTCCAGCTCAGCCCCCCACCCCACCCCACCCCCCAACCCTTACAAACTCCTTTCTCCTCCCCGCTTCTCTCCTGTTTCTCCTTATTTCCCTGCTCCCACCAATGTCTCTCTCTATCCATTGCAAGATACTATTCACAGTGTCCATTCAGTGTGTAACAGAGGACCCCTCTATGGCTGAAACATTACACCGGCACTCTGACCCTTCCGGATGACCTTTGCACCCGCAGCTAACGGGTCTGACACGTAGAAACATGCCAAAATGTGTGTGCGTGCGCGCGCGTGCTTTTGTTGCATGTTGCACTTCGCCTCGGCTGGCTGTGCACCAAATTGCGTCAATACTAATATTAGTTTGTAGCTTGTTGAGGCAAACTCTTGAACTGATCGCTATGAGGGCAGGAGTTCGTCAGATGAGGGGAAAAGGACCCCTGCCAAAACACGAAGGACTGAAGCATCTGATCTCCACATCAATCGCATGTCTGCTTCACAAATGGCAATAACGCCATTCTTTTAGTCATGTGCTTATAAATAACACCCGCAGAGATTTGCAGCTCTTGATTAGCACAGCATGTTTTAAAGAGAGGCCGTAATCACATTGATAACTTATGTGGGTCTAATTTTACCTCAACACCAGTGCAAACCAAAATCAACACACTGCATCAGCGTTGACAGTGAAACACAAGATAAACAGTTTCTTTAATTTCGTGCAGACTGAACCTGATGCTCCCATCACTTTAGTGAGTCTTCACCCTAAAATTTAATGACGCTCAAAATGGAAACGAGCGCGAAATGCAAACTGATTTATGTCCCTGCAACAGGAGTAAGGCCTGCTACACACAACCGGCTGCGTTAAGAAAGCCCCAAATTTAATTTTGCTCTGATTGGAAGCACATTCCAGAGAGAAAATATTGCAACACAGCATCTAATTTGATTGTCTGTGTGCTGTATGTACTGTGCATGTATGCACACATTTACATTCTTGATAAATCAAATCTGGTTACTGATTCTCTATGATTTTAATTCATATAGAACACACAGTGCTCCATCCATGTCTTTACCGTACTTCGTATATACCACTCTTTTCATCAAACTAGATAATGCAGAAAAACTATTGAGTTGAGGGCGTGTGACTTCATGTCATTGCCTTTATGATCTTTTTAAACATACACACAGATGTGACCTCATCAGCGAGCTGTTGTTTTTACTACTAGTGTGATGGCGTCATGATTGTAGTGGGCTGAGAATAAGAGAACGGATGCAATCTGTGACCATGTCTTGCTGAACTATACTATTTTTGGCCACAACATGCAGCTGTTTTCAGAGAGGAAGAAAAATATAAGTCATAAAATCACACTACGCGCTACCAGCACCAAAGTTGGAGAACCAAGTAGGGTATTTATCCGGTAATAAGACTCAAAACGAATGATAATAATTTTCACTGTTGGGTGTAATGCTTGCTATCAAGATAATGAGTGCTGTGCCTGTTTTATCAGTTCACTTTGCCAAACAAATAAGTCTCTGCTGCTTACTTGTCGCATCGCATTTAGTTAAAAAAAGGTTTCGGGTAATCAAGGTCAAGGGTCAGCTGAGGGAAACACGCAGTTAAATTTGTTAGGGTACCAACAGCGGCACACGTTATCCAGTGTAACTCAATCTTGTAATTATTCCCCTAAGAGCACAAAAGGACCCTTGACATGTGACTGAGGGTATGTGAGTGTGTATCTGTGTGTGTATGTGTGTACTGAGGATACATTAATGCTTTCACGCTGGTTTGCACTAATGATGGCTGTTCTTCAGGTACAGCACAGCTAACACTGGACTGCACTCCCCAATTACAGCACTGTGAAAAGTTTACCACGCTTTTATGTGAATCTTTTAATTTGGGGCAGCAGCTACAATGTCTATATTCTGTATTTATTTGTTTTTCTTTACTTTCAAGTATCTGTGAAGTTCCTTCCTGAACCAGTCCCATGCCTTGTTTGCACCTGTCTGCTAGCAGTGCACATGGGAGAAGTGTGCTTTCAAGGATTTCTGAGAGAAAGCCAGCCACTTGTTGAGATGTTCTCCGGCACCAATTAGTTTACTCGACTGAACGTTTTTTTTTGCTGCCAGCGAATGTCTCCCCTTACTGGCTAGGCATCTTCTTTCTCACCTTTTTGTTGGCATAACAATAACGTTCTCTGCCACCAAACACCAGTGGAAGAGTGTGAATTATATGTGGACACTCTTTCTCATCCTTTTATTCCCCGTAGTATATGTGCTTGGGGAGTGAGGTAGTTGTTAGAACATTATTGGATATTCTAGAAGATCAGCCTGCGACATTTAATAACAAGATCCCAAACTCCTTCATCTAAATACCTCCAGCTCTCCGGACCCACTGGCCCAGCTCTGTATCAGGTGTAGAGAACAGATGAGGCCTTTAACTAACAAAGCAAAAGGCTTTGCGTACACACACACACACACACAAACACACCACACACACACACGCGCGCGCCTACACAGATTCAGCTCTACCTCAGGCTCAAACAAAGCCACAGTTGTCTAACAGCTGATCTCCGTATGATAAGAGATAAAACTATATTAGGCAGGACACCCACACACAATCATGTCTTCAGATGGTTATCATATTTACATAATCATTAGTTGTGTGTGAGACTGTCACGATCTGCGTGGTGGTATTAGAAGCAATTACAATCTGCCGAGATAGGCTTCATGCACGCTGGAAGGGGACTCCATAATAGAGAGACTAAATGAAGGGAGCGGGGTCTCCACATACACGGGGCACACAAACACACAGAAGACAAAATCCGACCCCCACCACCCTTTCCCCCCGCCCCCGGTTTAGAGAAATTACTGCCACCTGAAGCGGAACCCTGTCCGTCATGCGGAGGCCTCCCCCACCAAAAAGCCCCACAGGTGTCCTTTAACATGACCAAAAGGTTCCACCCTCCTCCCCCTCACCTCACCGCCCCCCCCACCCCCGGGGGCTCTCCATGTGGCCAATTCATCTGCCCATGGTGGGGGACATCAAAACAAAACAAATCCCCATGAGTGGAGGGGAAAAAAGAAAAGGAAAAAAAAAAGCGTAGTGAAGACACGGCTTGGTGCTTCTCATCCCACTACGGCCTGTTAAGCGCATATCACTTATTGTTTTTGCTGAAACTTTGTCAGGATCTTGATTTCTTGTTGCACCCTCGCAGTTGACTCCCCCTCGGTTACTGGAGATCACATGCTCTGCTGCTCTGCTTCTCATCTCCCTTCGCCGAGTGCTTTCCCCCCCCCCAGTCTTTCTTTTCCTCTTTCTAAAGTTGAACTGTTGCCCAGAAACAAAGAACAAAATCGCTGCATCTTGACCCAACTTGCTGTATACAGATGGACTTGAAGAGTTCTAATCGACAGGTGGGAAAGCCGCCCCAAACCAAAAACGCTGCAGCTGTTTGAAAGACAATGCTTGTTTAAAAAACGGAAAAGAAATAAAGCAACTGCCAATTTTCGCTAAATGGCAATCAAATTCAGAGCGCAGATTTGGCCAAATCCAGTCACTTCACATTAGCAGGCATTGGGATGACAGCATAATCAACACAAAACATTCTCCTTTGGCTCACAGTGACTCAACTTTTATAAGTTAGATAAAGATTTTTCAATGGAGAGACGACGGAATTAAAAAGAAAAGTGTCTGGAATTTGTGCAGCTATTGTACAAAGACACAAACAAAAGAAGCAAGACAGACAGGCAGACCAGACGGACAGACAGGCATGAGGGCAGCCACGGCTGCAGCGAGACAGTCAGACTTTTAGAATAAACACCGGAGCTCTCAGTGTCGCCCAGGAAGAAATTCTTCTCTTTGATGTCAAGCCGTGTGACCTTGCAGCGGTCCGAGGAATTGAAGCACCGTCCAAACAAACGTCAACACCGCTAACACCCTCAAGGTTGGTGTGTGTGTGTGTGTGTGTGTGTGTTTTGCGAGCTAGGCAGATGTGTAAACCCACAGTAACATTTTGTTTTCTGTGTATCTTCGCAGATTACTTTCGTATTTCAATGTCAATTTGATGGTAGCAGTGAAAGGAAAATAAAATAAACTGATAGTGGAAAGGTATGACGGGTAAACTGGGGCACTGCAGTGATTTGTCGTAATTCTATAACATTTTCTCAATTTTGCCTCTCTTTAAAATCCACATATACTTAAATTCAATTAAAGCAGATTTCACTGGAAAGCCACAACTTGTAATTTTATCACATGTTAAAAAAACTTGAGAAGGAAAGTAACATTACTAAAATATATATAAGTGTAATGCAGTGATTTAATTTCATGTGGCGTGTTTACTTTAAATTCAACGAATAACTCTCAATTGCTGGTGTTATATTCCATGGCAGTTTGCGTGCCACTCAGAGCATAAAACATCACTGGAAACAACTTCTTTTAAGAATGTCCTTCTGCAGTTTTCACAGCAGGAATGAATGAATAAAATTCTAATCATTATTTTGAGCTTGTTGTTGTCTTGTTAAAGTGTAGAGAATTTGGACAATTGCATGAACTTTTTATCAGGTATCTTAACTATGTGTAACTTATTTTCCCTCGTGCAAATCTAGTTGTCATTTGCTGAAAATTCATGCTGTGTTTGAGGAATGTAAAGTAGGAAAAATATGCTTTTATGTCTCTGTATGACAGCTAAGTGTGGTTAGCACAGTGAGGATTGTTTATTATCTCAACGGAGCAAAAATCCAGTGAAGGGAATCCACGTGAAGGTTTACTGAAAACTTTCCTCGCCCCTGCAAACGCGCCTGTTTCCTTTTTGTTTTGCTCACCCGCAGCCGAGTGAGTAGCCACGAAACAATGCTACACTTTGGATACAATCCTCTGGCTGCTGGTAAACAGTGGTGTCCCATTGCAGCAGTTTATTTAGGATTCTGTTCTAGCCCAAACAGGGATTATAATAAAGCCCACCGCTCCCTCTTTTAGACCACTAAGTACTTTCTGCTGCTGCTGAAGGCTGCAGGGTCGCTGAAGCGCAGAGACAGCTGTGTGCGCAAACGTAAGAAAGGAAAAATGAAACAAAGCAAGGAGAGTTTAACTATGACATATCATCACCGCCGCTCACACACAGCGATGAGTTAGCGGCACTTGAGATCATTCAGATAAAACCTTGGCTTGCAGCGCGACGGAGGGGAGCTTTGTTATGTGTTCATCGTGTGCCTCAAAGTCTGACTGCAACAGTGTTTTTAGCTGTCACATAATATGTCACAAAGCAGGGGAAAACACCAACTCGGCATGACAAAAACGGAATATTAATGTTCGGGAGAGAAAATTACGGCATCAGGTGTAAGTATGGTGCCCCCTTGGGGACAAACATCATGCATTTGGTCACTGCAATGGAAAAGACAGATCAATACTGTTTTTGTGGTCTAATTACTATAAAAACAAGAATCATGCAAAAATATTCATTTCTACTGATATTTCACAATTTGATGTGACGTAAATATGGCCTAATTATGGAGTTGTTCACATTTTGCATATTATTTGTGGGTAATTTTGTCACCTGTGTGCCTATGTCAGTAGTAAACTGTAGTAAACACACTCTCGCACCACCCAGCAAATGCCAAAAAGCTTGATTCACTGAGAGCTCCTGCCATGACAAAGCCTGGAGTGGAGGCGAGCGTTCATGAATCTGGATGGTATCTAAAAACAAATGCACAACAGCAGTCCTCGGTGTGAGTTGTAATGGAAAAGCACAAGAAAACATCTCTTTTTCATTTATAAGTTCATCATGACCTCACCGATTTATTTCTTCATTTACACTCACACACATGCAGGCACAGACACACACGCACACGCACACGCACACGCACACGCACACGCAGCATGTGTACAGGGTAGAGCGCTGTCATGTTGAAAGATGCTGTTGCCAGCACACCTGTGAGTTCACACATGCTTGTCTTTGTGTGGCAATGTGTGTGTGTGTGTGCGTGTGTGTGAGTGTGAGTGTGTGAGTGTGTGTGAGTGAGAGAGAGAGAGAGAGAGAACGCATGCATGCAGGTGCACGTGTGCACAAATGAAAACACTTTCTCATGTTTCAGCAGTAATGGCCCTGCTGAAACATGTGTCTGTCACTCTATGTTTCCAGTCTGCTGTTAAATGCAAACACCAGCACAACATTTACTTCCCCAAGTGGACACACAAGGGTGGGCCAACCCCAAACCCCCCACCCCCCAAAGAGTTGCTTGTATTCTACCAAAGTATAATGTGAACCACTGAAAGAAAGCCACACTCTGAGCTGATACAGCTCAGGCCCATATTAATGGATGAAATAATATAACGCAAGAACGAAAGATGAGGCTTTTCCATCCTGCTGGAACATCATACATCATACAACACCGGCACAGCACGACAAACACTGATGCGATTACCATTCACAGCAAGTCATTCTTCAATCATTACCGGCATTGCTCTCATCTGCTGAGGAATCCAGCCGAACGTAAATGCAGTACACACCACCTGCCTCCTGCGTGAATGGTCCAGTGTCCTCTGAGGGAACCACTAGGACTCACCGGGTGCAGATGTCAGTTAGTGGCATTAATAGCGGCACATGCTACCACTCTTATACTTGCTCTGCACTTCTGCGTGAAGGGACAATGCTAAGAGCTGACATAAGCAAAAGCAGTTGTGGCTTATAGCGGAGTGGTTGGTGAGTTTAGGTAGTAAACATGATGTAGTTAGTAAGAAATGTCAATTTATAGGGAGAAGCTGCAGGTGTCTCCTCTACTGTAACAAACAGAGGAAATGCTAATTAAAGCAAAGTCAAAAACAGCCCAATTTTCTATCGAGAAAAAGAAGCCCAGAAGCAGCATTCCCTTTGCTAATCTACCAATTTATTAAATTTAACTGATTCACATTCCAAGCTACAATGGTCACGAGTTTTGGGTAACTGCGAAAAAAAAATAAATGAAAAGAGATCGCAAAAGGCTGAAATGAGTTTCCCCTGTTGGGTGGGCTGGGCTGAGTCATGACATAGATTAGGCAGAGCAGATCAACACAGGTGGTTAGCATTTTCAGCAGATCCTTTGCCACAATAGGTTATTTCAACTAACGACTTACCATATAGCTTTTTTTTAATAATAGCTTTTATCTATGCATTAATAAAACACAATATCATTTTCTACAAACTGATCACATTCTTCTTTGCAAGGAGCAAACAGAGTTCTAAATCTCAGTCAGTGGTAAACCAGTGTTACCATTTTTTTTTATGGTAAAGCCTCTGAGTCCCTCTTATGTTTCCATTGAGCCACCTTTTCATTTTGTTCCCACGGCAAGCTTGAGGGGATTTGAGAAGTAATGTAACGAGGAGAAGCATCCTTACATTTCTCATGGTAAGTTAAAGCTTCAGAGACAGATGCAACTTGAGACTGTCTCGCTGCGGTCCGCCTTCTTATGGTATTTTCACTGCGGGCTACTTTGATTGGCTCGCCGCATATAAATCATCAGGTATTTGCAGGAAGTTGTAAAGGCGATCCCAGCGCTTCAGTACCCTTTTTGATCACCATCATCTCAGATTGTGGAATAAACGAGCACCACGTTAATCCGCAGATACAGATTTTTCACATGGTCTATAAATTGTCACCTTGGGTGTGACTGTTCTTTTATCACGCACTTATTAATATTAATTAATATTGTGTGACTTCAAGTGGAGGGAACTTATGCACAGTTAGCCAAAGGTGACTGAAAGCTTTTTTCAAGAATCAACATGTTTAACGATGGAGCAAATCCACTACACGGACGTTTCAGACCATCTGTGTAGTTGCACCAATCCAACAGAAGGATTATTAAAATCATTAAAAGGACCTTGCTCTATATGAGCTATTAGTAAATGTTTATACAAAATGACTTGATGGATTTAACGCTTACCAGTATTAGTTGGATGGATCCCTCACTTTTACAGATGCCCAAACAGCTGTGAAAACAAGCAAACAAAGCAAGAATAGAGTGAGAAAAGACTTATATAAAACAGAAATAAAAAATTAAAAAAACTTTGCGCAATCTTCATATTCTTAGGAGGGATCACTATTGTGATATTCAGTAGCATCAAATTATTTCTTTGGATTTGCTTGATGGGTTTTCTTATGTTTCAGGTAAAAGACGTCTACAATATGAAAAGATAAACCCCCCCAAAACGTACACATACACACACACGCATGGATAACAAAATATAAATGAAGTCATATCATAAAAGGTACATAGAGATTTGGTGTAACATTTTGTTTTCTGTGGCCCACAGGTTGTGCGCCAAGAACTGCACATTTTACGGGATCATGGGATTGGTGGGTCAGGTTGTAGATTCCCACCTGTAGAGCTGGAAAATTAAACTCAAATAAAAATTCTTAATATAAACATGACACTCTGGGCGGGTCCGTTTCTTCATCTCTAAGAAAACACGGCCTCCAAAACAGTGTAACTCACACTGGATTCGTTTCACACAACGTTTCATTTTATTGCCACCCTATAAACCACTCTTACAGCCTCACGCATGTGTGTACGCGTCTGTCTCTCTGTCTCGTGTGTCTTTCTGTGGCATTTTCTTCATGCGTTATCCCCCATAGCGAGACCCACCCTTGGACAAAGAGGTCAATTCATATTAGGTGTTAAAAACGCCAAACTGTCCGTAAATCAAAGCTCTACAAACTTCATACGTGTCTCAAAACTCGGCGGGTGGAAAGAGAAATTAAAATTAATATATTTTCTCAAATAAAGGTGACATTCATTTCCTGACAAAGAAAACGGGATGCCTTTGAGTAGCTGCTGCAGGTCAAACAGCCCAGAAAAAGTACCTCTTTTCTTGGACCATTACAGTAATATACAGTTTGAGAGCACGAGACACAGCCGGATTAAAATAGAGAGTGTACACTCCTCAATTCTTTTAAAATGGCCACTGTTTCACACCTGACAGATACATCTGACAGGTGTAAGATAATAAATGAGAGTCATCATCCTTTCTACAAGACCACAAAAATAGAATCCAGGCCCAGGCTTGACTTAAATAGAGATTTATGATAGAGCAATTATTCAACAACTCATCTTCTTGGCAATCGCTCCTCTCCAAATACACCTTGTGTTTGTTTTAGCTATGCTGAGCTGAACCTGATGTTCAACCTACTGCAACACTGAACATCGCTGAAGATGATTCAAAATGAAGACAAACTTGGATCAACTAATGATGGCATCCTATGCATGTTTCCACATAGAGTTATCACAGCTAGAGAAGCACACAAGTCTGTCTCTGTTCATATTCTTGAGAAAAATGATGAAATTTGATGTGGCCGAGCACTGATAGATATGAAGAGTTTGCCATTAGCTGTGGGACGGACACCTCGCCTCACCTGGACACCAACAAGCAGTGACTTTCCCTGTCTAAGCCAAAGGAGCCTCCATCTGCCTCATGTCGGATCGGAGGCTTGTGGGAAGCACAAAATGCCACTGCGGGTGTCGGTTTACGGTCTAGCCTTGAGATATCAAAAGCAGGCGTGTCACGGCGTGGGTCAGGCGGTGTGCCAGACAGTTGGTTTCTAAAAGGATCAGTGAGGTGTTTACCGCTCAAATCCCCTCTTTCAACCGGCTCTTATGCAAACTGTCATTTTTTCTCTCTGTGCAACAATGGCCAATGTAAACACCGGCAGGTAGGGTGACGGAAAGAAAGACAAGGCCTGCGGTCAAAATAAAACAAAAAATCCGGACATATAGGCTGTTTACATTTTAAGGGACCAATAAGACCAGTCTCAGCATTATCTTTTTATTTCTATAAAATTCTAAATTATGATTCCAACTTGATCAATCTTGGAACCGGAAAAAGGTGGCTCCTAAATCAAATCTCAAAAATCCAATCACGAGTTCCACAAAAATATTCAAGCCAAGAGTACACAGAGTTGGAAATGGTTTTAAATCCTCAAAGCCTGGAGGCGAAATCAAATAAGAGAGAAAAGATGGGGAGAATTGTGCAGGCAGCTGATGATTTATGTAATTCCATCTGCGGAGTGAGATACAGTCACTGATCATAAGAATGAATTTATTTTCTATGTGCAGCTGCACAACTCAGTGTGAAACTGCTGCAGGCTTTATTTTAAGTTATTTATTAGGGGTATTTCTTGCCGATCTTTTTATTGTCGTCTTATTTTATCTGAGGTGGGCAGGCTCACTATTTCCTCTTTGATGCTTTTCCTCACTGGAAGAATATTTCAGTATTTTTAGGCGGTGAGTGAGTGATACTTCTAAAGAACATCTTAGAAAACACTGAATCAGCACGGCTGAGCTCAGACCATCCTGCCACATGATGTACCGTCCACCCGCCGCCATCTGCAGACTTTTCAGCGAGACAGTGGCACTACAGAGTTTTGAATAAATCCTAGAAAACCATTAAAAAGAAAACACATGATCAAATTCATGTGAGTCTGTAAATAGCCAAATGTCAGAACAGAAGATTGATTCATACTTACGGCTAATGTGGTGATCGCTCAGCAAGTCTGGCCTTTTCCCCTGCACTCACACATCGCTGCTCTGAGGCACTTCTTTGACCTGCCCCCCCTCACATACACGCATAACACACACACACACTGGAACACACACATGCACCCCACCCACCTTGTAAAAGCACTCACCAGCAATCGTATTACAAATTGCATCTCCACCTGGCAGTGAGCCTGATGCCAAGCTTTCCATCCTTCGAATGAGGAACCCACACACACTGTTTCTAAATCCAAACACACACCGCCTTGAAAACAGGTATGCAAAAGGAGCCGTGCAGCAAATCACTGCAATTTGGGCAAACTGAAACCACCACTTTTTTCTTTTCACAATGGGTTCTCCTCCTATATCTTTACCTTCTCTGTCTTACTGAAACTCACATTACATATTAGACAGCCAGAAGCAGCTCTGTAATTGTATTTACAGAGACCTGGCTGGATTGTATTACAATAAAAACCATCCAAATCAGTTACAGTCCAGCAGCTCCCACAGAGAAGCATCAGAGACAAGGCTGCTCCCTGCAACTATCTACTATTTGTGCTCACACTAATGCGGGAAAGAGATGTTGGGAAACGGCAGAGAGGGGTTTAATATGCATTATCTGAAAGACAATTTATTGCATTGAACAGATCTGCCTCCGGCCTTTGCGCGAACTCTAAAGGTGAAGCTCTCGTCCATTCGCCAATCACTATTGCCAGGTAATTCTCATTGAACCTTTCAACCTTTTAAAACAGGAATACGTTTCTGTCATTTGAACTATAATCTTCAGTCATCGCCGCAAGCTACTTTTCCTACATGTTGTGCCTTTAAAGTCAGGTGAACTTCAGTTCTCACGACGAAATACAAAGCGTACATGAGTAACACAAAAGCCACAAAGACCTACTTGGAAACGACTTGCAGTGAAGAGGACACGGACAGATACTTGGACCGGGGAAGGTGAGAGCACGCAGCGAGGCGGGGAACAGAAATGAGACTTCAATTATTTGTAATGAAGAGCACGGTTCATTTTACGGGGCTAGAAAACAGATCTCGAACACATGCTTCATTTAATCTGCATGTCATATAAAAATGGTTGCGTGCATGTCGATTTTTTCTTCTTTTTTAATGAAAAACATATCCCCAAGGCCCTTTTACAAGACAATGGCAATATCAACGCCAGCTCAAAATCGAGAGCTTCAATTCTCTTTAGGCAACATCCTGCCAATTTCAATAAAAATCAAGGCAGCACGATTTTGCATTCAGGATCTTTACTGCAATTCTGCCCTTCACATTTAGAGTACCTCTCTGACATAACACAGATAGCCTTCCCAGAACAGTGGACACAGTATTTGATGGCTTTTCAACCATTATTTTTTTTGTTCTGCAAGCTTTTTTCTTCTTCATTTTCATTATATGCTCAAATATTTCAGCGAAGTCTTGCAGCTCTCTTCAGCTCT